>JAFVLL020003616.1:45261-77844 GCA_021397915.2 Tor tambroides | reverse complement strand
TTGTAAAATGGCACAGTTTTTTTTAAATATCTGACACTTAGCATCAGTCAGTCAAGCATTATAATATGATATTATGATAATTTAGCATTATATGAGGATATAACTTTAGTAATTAGAATAACCATTTATGAATGCATATTTGTCATGTTGGCTGAACTTAGGACTGGTGGTGGTGCTTAAGATATTGTGTTTATATAAAAAACTAAAAATAATACTGATAAGATAACAAAGCTACTATGAATTCTAGTCGTGGCCTAATGGATAGAGAGTTGGACTTGTAACTCGAAGGTCATGGGTTCGAGTCTCAGGTCCGGCAGGGATTGTAGGTGGGAGGAGTGAATAACCAGCACTCTCTCCGCCCTCAATGCCACGACTGAGGTGAGACCCTTGAGCAAGGCACTGAACCCCCAACTGCTCCCCGGGCGCCGCAGAATTGCCCACTGCTCCAGGTGTATGTTCACTACTGTGTGCATGCACTTGGATGGGTTAAATGCAGAGGACAAATTCCGAGTATGGGTCACCATACTTGGCCACACACCACTTCCCCTTCCCCTTCCTAATAACAATATAAAACGCACTAAGGAGTTAATGAGCTTCTGGGTTCATGAATATTAATCACGTTGTCTGCGTTCACTCGAGTTGATTTGCTGAAATCAAAACAGGGACGATAGCAGGTGAACGCCAGCCAATGAGGTTGTCATTTGTGCATTAGTTCCACCCACTACCAGAGAAACTGGCAGTTCTTAAAAACTGAGGAATTCCAAAGGAACAATACAACAAAGAATATAGTTTACATGTAGGACTTCAGTTCTGCATGTTATGTAAGACATTCTCGCTTTGTATCATTCTTTGCGTGTGAGACAAAGTGACGGCGAGTCGTGCGCCTTCAGCTTCACACTAGAGTTTACGGTACATCAAATACAGGTACACTGAAGAACACACTGAGGTGTTCTGAGGTACACAGATGAACTGAAAAATAAAAAAAAAATTATAATAATATTTTGATAAATTACAGTAACGCTGCATTTTATTGTCAGTAACGGCGTTGTAACGGGGGAAACAGTAATCCGTTTGATTACTCGTTACTGAAAAAATAACGCCATTTATTTATAACGTTGTTATTCCCATCACTGTTCAAACCCTTAACTTACGTAGCTGAAGCACCTTTACAGCCTCAAGTATTTTTGGGTATGATGCGACAAGCTTTGCACATCAGCATTTTGCAATTATCTGCCATTCTTCACCTCACCTGTTCACCTCTCAAGCTCTGTCGGGTTGGATGGGGGAAAAGGCACATTTTGAGGTTTCCCCAGAAATATTTGATTGGGTTCAAGCCCAGGCTCTGGCTGGGCCACTCAATGACATTCAGAGAGTTGTCTATAAGCCACTCTTGCTGTGTGCTTGGGGTCATTGTCCTGTTGGAAGGTGAACCTTCTGTCCAGTCTGCGGTTCTGAATGCACAGTCTGAGGGTCCTTTAGGTGTTTTTTTTTTTGCAAATTCCAAGTGTGTTTTCATGTGTCTTCACTCAGGAGAGGATTGCATCTGGCCACACCAGCATAAAGCACAGATTGGTGGAGTGTTGCAGGGATGTTTGTCCTTCTGTAGGTTTCTCCTATCTCCACATATGATCATGGAGCTCAACTAGAGTGACCATCAGCTTCTTGTTCACCACTCTAACCAAAGCCATTCTCCATCAGTTGCTCAGTTTGGACAGGAGGTCAGCACTAGGAAGAGTCCTGGTTGTTCCATATGTCTTCAATTATGGATAATAGAGACTACATGCTTCTGTGAACCTTCAATGCAGCAGAATTTTTTTTCTGAACTCTTCCCCAGATGTGTGGTTTGATGCAATCCTGTCTCTGAGCTCTACAGGGTTTTTTGTATTTTTTTTTATTTTTTTTTATTTTTTTTTACCTCAGGGCTTGGTCTTTGCTCTAATATGCATTAGATATGCATCAGCTGTTAGACCTTTTATTAAGACGTGTGCCTTTCCAAATCATACCCATTCAATTGAATTTGCCACAGGGTAACTTCACTCAAAGAGTGGTAACATTTACAAGTAAAATGAATGCTCCTGAGCTAAATTTCTATTGTCCCAGATAAGGGTATGAATACTTATGCAATGGAATAATTTTTTCAAATTTATCTTTAATAAATTTGCAAAGATGTTAAAAACCTGTTATTTGCTTTGTCATCATGGTGTATATAGTGTAGATTGATGTGGGGAAAAAAAAGTAATTTAAAGCAGTTTAACATAAGGCTACAACATAACAAAAAGTGTGTGTGTGTGTGTGTGTGTATATATATATATATATATATATATGTATATATTAGTACAGAGTGTGAGACAGCACTATAAAAGTGCCTTTTTTTGTTTGCAGTCCTGAAGAGCTGCTGAGGCGGTGCACACTGTATTTGAAAGTCCTCTCAGCATTTTAATTCACCATTTAGAGTCTAAAATGGCATTCAGTGAAACATATACAGATGGCGATTTAGCCCAACACCTGCTCTGAGGAAGACCTGTGCTAGCACCTGGTCATTTTAGTGTCTCAGACAGTGAGAAAATGATTCAAAATATCTATTTCTCTATGCTGCTTGAAATTGCTTACGGAGTGTCTAGCAGTTACAGGGAGACTTATATATATATATATATATATATATATAAAGGGAAACCAGTCTGCGATCTGATTAACATGATGATTGATTGCTAAGAGAGAGAGTTCACAGGAATTTGTCATGTACCGAATGACATCATCTCAACCTCAGTGAGAAGAAAACACGATCTCTTCCATTTCTAGCACTTTTTAGCCCTTCTTTCAGCTCCTCAGGGGGTTGAGTGGACGGCTGTCTCAGTCTCGGGCTCACTGTACTTCTGTCTCTCTCTCTCTGGGGGCTTATGGTTCTCTCTGCGGGGAGTAGAGCGGAGGGACTGGGCCAAATCGCCTCGAGCCTCCATCAGAACTTAAATTATTTCCTCAGAAAATGTCTGCTGGGAGTGTGTGAGTGTGTGTTGATGGCTGACAGCTCACTGGTTAATTGGAGGAAGCCGGACAGCACAATTCTCAAGATTAATTCTCCAGGAGCTATGTGGTGACCAGCTCTGTTCTGGGGTTTGTGTGCGCGTGTAGATAGAGCATTCTCTCTTGGATTTAGCTGTTTCGACTGGCCGAGCAAGAGCAGAACTTGTTATCTGGGGCTTGGTTGGCGACAAGTCTGGGTTCGATGCAGCTAATGCGTCTAGGTTTACACGGAACGGTGGGTACTGTGTAAGTATGTGGAAGTTTTCTTGGCTGTACTTTGAGAAGAAAATTGTCCCCAGAAGTGAGCTAAAACTAACAAAAGTTTCATTTGGGTCTGTCCAAGAGCATCCTCAATTGGAAAACTGATAAATAAATAATGTTTGTTTGTTTATTTATTTATTTATTTATCAATTTATTTAAAATGTATTTATTAGAAAAAATAGAAAGTCTTTAATAATAATAATAATAATAATAATAATAATAATAATAATTTTTATTATTATTATTTTTTTTATATATTTTTCTTTTTTTTCTTTTCTAAACATGCTGCTCTTTTAGGGGTACCGTAGGGATGTGGTTAAGTGTTAGTCTGTTGACATTATAATTAGTTTTATTACTTTTATATGTAAAAGTCTATGGCATGTCCTCATTTAGAATGTGTGTGTACTGTATATGTGTGGAAAAGCATTCTTTCGTGGATTTAGCAGTTTCGTTTGGCCAAACAAGAGCAGAACTTGTTATCTGAGGATTGGCTGGCCAAAAGAGACCAGTCTGGATTCGATGTAACTAATATGTCTAGGCTTATATGGAACGCTGGTTACAGTGTTTGATTGTGGGTTTATTTAGCTATTCCTTTGGTGCAAAATTTTTGCAAAAGTTAGAATCTGATAAAATCCTGGCTTTAGCGGTGTCCTGGGACATGCTCAATTGTAAAAAAATTCATGAAGTAAATAACGATTTTCAGTGGTTTTTATGGTTAGAGATAATCTGTAGTCTTTATAATTAGCTGCATAATTTATTGTCAACAGCAAACTGAATCTGGCATGCACTCTTAGAAAATAAAGGTTCTTTATTTGCATTTATGGTTCCATAAAGACCATTTGTGACCCTGGACCACAAAACCAGTCTTAAGTCGCTGGGGTGTATTTGTAGCAATAGCCAAAAATACATAGTGTGGGTCAAAATTATCGATTTTTCTTTTATGCCAAAAATCATTAGGATATTAAGTAAAGATCATGTTCCATGAAGATATTTTGTAAATTTCTTACCGTAAATATATCAAAACTTCATTTCTGATTAGTAATATGCATTGCTAAGAACTTCATTTGGACAACTTTAAAGGTGATTTTCTCAATATTCTGATTTTTTTGCACCCTCAGATTCCAGATTTTCAAATAGTTGTATCTCGGCCAAATATTGTCCGATCCTAACAAACCATACATCATTGGAAAGATTATTTATTCAGCTTTCAGATGATGTATAAATCTCAATTTTGAAAAATTTACACTTAAGACTGGTTTTGTGCTCGGCCAGTCGAAACAGCTAAATCCAAGAGAGAATGCTCTATCTACACGCGCACACAAACCCCAGAACAGAGCTGGTCACCACATAGCTCCTGGAGAATTAATCTTGAGAATTGTGCTGTCCGGCTTCCTCCAATTAACCAGTGAGCTGACAGATACTCAGGAAACTCACTTAATTTTGATGCAATTTCTCAGAAAACAAGACGAGAAAAAGTTTTTTTTTTTTTTTTTTAATTTGAGCCCCTGCCCCTGAGGAACTCTCTGCACGACCCTGTTCAGGTGCCACGGAACACGCGCTATTTTACGGATTAAAAATAAAAGAGTAATAAAATATAAGGTAAGGTAGTAAATAAGTGTAGAATAACACTGTTTGCTTATGTGCATCAATCCGAGTGTAAACAGTGAGAGATGTTGAGGCAGGTGAAAAGCGTTTGGTTAATAATGAATATTGACCTATCATGCGTCCTGTTGCCGAGCCCCGCCTTGATGTAATGATTGACAGCTAGGGGGCGTGCTCGGCTTGGAATGCATTTTCAAACCCACAATGACTTAAACTATGTTCATTGCGGGGTATTTAATGAAAATGCAATTGAAGCGTCATATATGTAAGTGTCAATGCATTTAAGAAAAATAAAAGACATTTAAATCACTGTTTTGCTACCCTTTTTGCTGTACCTTTGGCTCAGAATGCATTTTGAAATTCTCATTGCATTTTGCTACAATTATCACGCGGTCTCGCGATGAAAATGCAATCCCAAGTGTCCTACCCCTAAGTCTAAATGCATTTAGGAAAAACAGCATTTAAATGATAATTTTGCTACAGTTTTTGCTTGGACATGTTAAACATATCTAATCAATTTGGGTAATACATTTTCATTTTAATTTTGCAACTTATAAAGCTTTAAAATATGTTTTTTTATTTGCATATTAAAACTAGTGTAGAAAATGGCAAATTTAAATGATATAATTGAATTTTCATTTTCATTTTGCACTAAATGTTGCACATATGAATGTGAATTTAAATACAGAAATACATTGCCATTTTACATGTTGCATTTCAAATTGAATTTAGCTACACATACACTTCCATAGAAAACAAGACAATATACTAAATAAGAAAAAAATTGGAGTGCAAGAAGAAAAAAAATGGTTCTTTGACATCACAGCTAAAACCCACTTTAGGAACCTTTATTTTTAAGAGTGTAGGTTCATGTCCAGTTCATGTGAAACACACATACTTAGAGATATAAGAGCACTAAGGTGATTGCGCTAGACAGATCCCTGGAGAACACCTCTATGGATTTCTCCGAGCCAGTAGACACTCACACACACGCGCACACACACACACACACACACACACACACACACACACACACACACAGAAAGCCGGCTGACCTGAAGGAGTCAGTGTTGTGTGTACAGGTGCGGTGAACAGGACTGTAAAGCAGTGTAATTGCTTTGCTGCTGTTAATCCTCTGCCTGCGACGTCTGACTCGCTGTGATTCTGCTATGAGCTTAAGCCTGTGTACACACACAACACAGGCTCCTGCTCGCTTTCTTCAGCGGCCCGCGTGTCGCGCAGGGCCACAAACCGTCACGCACACACAGAGGCCCTAAAAAGTCAAACGTCTGCAAACAAACAATGCTAGAGCTTTTCTCAGAACTATTTTTTTTTGAGTCATTTGTTGCAGTGATTTTTAGTGGATGCATAAAGTCAGTTGACTTCAAGTGTGATTGTGATTAAATGACTTATCTCAAATTTTGAATCAGCTGAAGTTTGCCTATAAATACATATTTTTAGTTTCCAAATGTAGTGGATTCAATTCCTGAATAATAAATAGTGCATATATTTAGCAAGCGTGCAGTAGCTTTCTCATTAGTGCTGTTTCACTCATTAATGTCATTTCATAACTGTTGAGTGCCATCTTATAAATGAGTTCACAGTTTAAGAAGGGGGCAAAGAAAAGCTCTTTTCTCCATCATTTACTAATAAACAGGCTTATTCCAGTCTAAAATACATTTAAAATCATGTTTTGGGAGCTATGGCATATTGTAAATGCACAAAAGTCAGAAACTATCAATTTATTAACTACAACATCATGTTCATAAAAAAGATCCTTCTCGTATAATCAGTATGATTTATATTCTCCAATTCTTTGTAGTATTATCAATGTTGAAAACAGTTTTTATGATGTTTAATATTTCTATGATCCTTTTTCCCCAGGATTTTTTCATTTTGTGGAAACTGTGATATATATATATATATATATATATATATATATATATATATATATATATATTAGGATTCTTTAATGAATAGAAAGTTCGAAAGAACTGCATCCTTTCTGAATTAAAGTATTTATTTTTCTACTTTTTTCTATTTTTTCTACTTTTCTGTTATTGTTTTTTTTTTTTTAAATAAAAAGTTCATAAGAACAGCATTTATTTGCAACAAAAAAAACCTTGTGTAACATAAATATTTTGTCACGTTTGATCGATTAAATGTGTCTTTGATTTATTAAATTGATTCATATTTCTGATACATTTTTTTCAGAATTTTTAATTAATAGAGTTAATAAGAGCTATATTTATTTGAAATAGAAATCTTTTGTAACGTCATAAATGTTTTCAATGTCACTTTTGATCAATTTACTGTGTCCTGCCTGAATAAAAATATTAATTTCTCTGAAAAAAAGCTCAGTGCAAGTACTCCACTGAGATTGAGAATCTGAGAATAAACTCAATAAAGATTGTGTAGCTTTTTGTTTTAAGTGTTGTAAAACAACACCGATTTATCCTCATCGTCCAAGACAGGAAGTGGTAGCAGCCGTCTGGTTGGCCTCTTGCCTGTGTGTCTGAGAAAGAGAGTTAAATGTGCAATAAATCCAGCAGCAGCAGCAGCAGTAGCCAGTCGATTCCTTATCATCCACATGTCCATTTCCAGATTAATCTCCTCATGTCTGTCACTGGTCCTCAGTGTGTCTGTCTCGATCATCCTCACATCTCTGACGCTTTGATACTCACAGGATTTGGTTTTAATCTTGTAGAGAGCATCGCAAACGCAGTATGTGTGTGAGCTTGAAACCGCAAGAAGTGCACGGTGTCTGTATTTCATTAACAAAGGCAGCATGTTAGAAAACTCTTTATATTTATATATATCCAGTCAAACCTCCATAGTTGTCACGGAGATTGAAAATGTTGAAAGCAAAGAGAAAACATGAAATACAGAGTAAAAAGATGTTTTCATACTGTTCAACAAGAAGTTATTGTTATTAAATCCACCAAAACAACAATAAACAGCAATATTTGCTAATATATATTTATGTAATAAATGAGAATGCCATAAAAGAAGTCATTAGATCGACTTATTGTCTGATTTACACTACCATTTAAACATTTGGGATTGGTAAGATTTTTAACAATTTTTTTTTTAAATAAGTCTCTTACGCTCACCAAGGCTGCATTTATTTAATCAAAAATACAGTTAAAAACATCAATATTGTAAAATATGATTATAATTTAAAATAACTGTTTTCTATTTGAAAATATTGTAAAATGTAGTTTATTCCTGTGATGCAAAGCTGAATTTTCATCAGTTTTCAGAAATCATTCTAATTTGCTGATTTGCTGCTCAGGATTTCTTCAGTTTCTTAATATTATCACTGTTGAAAACAGTTGTTCTGCTTAATATTTTTTTGTGGGAACCATTATGTATTTTTTTCTGGATTTTTTAACATATAGTAAGTTCAGAAGAACAACATTTATTTGCTAAAGAAATCTTTTAAAACATTGTAAATGTTTTATTCTCACTTTTGATAAGTTAAATGTGTCCAGAAGTATCAATGTCTTTAGGGAAAAAAAAAAAAAAAAAAATTTTATATATATATATATATATATATATATATATTAGGGCTGTTAATCAATTACAGTTTTTAATCTTATTTATTAATTACATTTTGTAGCGATTAATCCAATTAATCACAAACTAAATTTGGCTGTGAAAATAAGCTTTAGAAATAAATATTTTATTTGATTCAACATAAAATATATTACAAACTTTAGGCTGCAAATTTTGGAGAAATTGTGTGTTTGTATATACAGTATGCCAGTTTAAATCAATATAAAATGAAATTCATCAAGACTGCACCCACTGACAGCATGATTAATTTGCACACATTGTCTGTGTAGTTTTAGCGCCTGTTCACTAAAGGAATTAAGGTAATCAGGTATTTGTGATAACAGGCCCACAAAATTAGTGCTTATCACAGTGGGGCAATTCCCTATTTTACAGGCAGTTTCTGAATTCTTAGTTGTGAAGGATTCTGGAGATATGTAGTAAGAACCGGGCCGACCTCTTCGGTACAGAACAACAACAGAGTGTCATTCTCTAATGCAAGAATAATCATATGTAAAATGTCATCCTGCAGTGGTGATCTTTCCTCGAGAACACAAATACACACATACAGTATAGCATACCAGGAGATCCTGGTATGAGTGCAGTTGTGCATATATTGTCAGTTATAGTGCTGTTTGCGTGTGTGTATGTAGTAAAGTTGCTCTTGGTGTGTGTGGATTTCCTCTGGGAACCGGCTAATTGTGTTAGAGCTGGCTGTATCTCATGGCCTCATTCGCTTCACACACATCTTCTGGCCTAGTTCCAGATATGGCCCACCTCCTCTTTTTTCACTTGCTCTTTTTCTCCTCCCGTCTCTCGCTCTCTGCCTTTTTCCCTCTGCCTTTCTTAAGCCTGACTGTGAGATATAGTGAGTAAGACATCTTTGCTGTCGTAGCACCTAATCAAACAGTGCTTTGGGTGTTAACTGTGGTGTAAGCAAAGCCTCGCTGTTTGGATAGTGACCAGCTCACTGTCTGAATGAAACACTCCCTGCTAACAGAGCAGAAAGGGCCGCTGCTTTATGGACCCTCACGTACCTTTTGAAAATATCTGTGGCACTGTTTCCTGAGTAGGGCAGAAAATACCGTCTGCGACTATGAGGGAAAAAAATTGAACTTTTTTCTCCTCTTTTTTTCCAGTGTAAAATTTGAATGGACATCATTTGAAAACCGTTTTGTTTGGTTTGTTTTTGTTTGGTTTTTGTCTTTTGTTTTAGTTTTGTTTGTTTTTTTGTTTTTTTTTACTTTTGTTTTGTCAGCTTTTGTTTCGTTAGTCTATCTATCTATCTATCTATCTATCTATCTATCTATCTATCATCTATCTATCTATCATTCTATCATTCTGTCTATCTATCGTTCTATCTATATATCTGTCTATCGTTCTGTCGTTCTATCTATCGTTCTATCGTTCTGTCGTTCTATCATTCTATCTATCATTCTATCGTTCTATCATTCTATCTATTTACCATTCTATCTATTGTTCTATCTATCGTTCTATCTATATATCTATCTATTGTTCTATCGCTCTATTGTTCTATCATTCTATCTGTCCTATCCACACATCTATCTCTCCACCCATCCATTCATTATTTATAAAGTTGAAACTTTTTTCATTTTTGAATTTAATTTAATACAATTTCTTTTATATTTTCTCTCTCTCTCTCTCACACACACACACACACACACACACACACACACACACACACACACACACACATATATATGTATATGTATATGTATATATATGTATATGTATATGTGTGTGTGTGTGTGTGTATGTGTATAGCTGTCAGAAGTCTTCTGTTCAAGTTTAAGCCTCCTCCTCCTGATTGGCTAATCATCAGGGTCGCCAGAGTTCGAGGTCAGTTCTGTCATCGGCGCTCCCTGTTTAGGGTCCCAGTAGCCCCTGATCTATCCCACAAGGCCCTGCCTTCACAATAGCTCATTGTGTCTCAGTCTGAGTGAAATCATTCTTCTCTTGCTTCAAGAGCTGGAACGTCTCCTGGCCAGGTTTGATATTTCAAGGAGAAATCACTCAAATGTTCTCGTGGAAGTGGCTGGTCACGAAACTCAAACCTGAATATTCGTTCCAGAGTTTTTCCTGGCTCTCGTCTGGTTCTGTTGCGGTCTATAGTTAACATCACAACCTTGTCGTGATCTGTAAATCCTCAGTTCCTGGCCGGATGTTCTGCACGCTGATGGGGGAAGTCATTGCTTTATCAGAAACACAATATGTTTTTTCCCTGCGGCTCTATAGTGGGAAGGCGAATGTGTAGGAATGGATCCAGGAGGTTGGGATAAAGAGCCATTACTAAATCCTGGTTTTTATCCCTTATTCTGACTGTTGATGAAAAGCCACTCTTAGTGTTGAGTTAGTGGGCTGATGTACAGCCGCTCGGGGGCCGCCACTCTGCATGGTAATTATAAACAGTTACACATCGCTCTGGGACTGAGACCACAGCTAAAGGGAAATGCACAACAAAGCTCCATTCTGTAAGACTTTCTAGAAGTAGAGTAGAAAATGTATATTTGAACTTTAACCACATGGAAAAGGTTTATGGTCGCATATCAACAGCTGACTTTTAGCACAAGTGAAATCTGCTGTAAAAACGAAGAATTGTTGTAATTAAATACCATAGGGAATTGAAACATTATTAGCTGAGAGACAGTTCAGAAGTTTGGGATCAGTAAGATTTGTAATGTTTTTTACGAAGTCTTTTAGGCTTATCAGTTTATTTGAACAAAAATACTGAAAAACTGCAATATTGTGAAATATTTTAATTTCAGATAATGGTTTTCTATTTTAATATACTTTAAAATATACTTTATTTCTGTGATGCAAAGCTAAATATTCATCAACCGTTACTTCGGTCTTCAGTCTCACATGATCCAGAAATCATCATTTCATTCCATGAAGCACAAAAAAGTGGACTAAGAAGTGGTTCATACAGACCAGATTTATTTTTCATAAGTCAGAGTTTGAGAGAAGCAAAGATGATTTGTGAATCACTTGAGTCAGATCTTTTCAACGAAGCTGTTGACTGTTCAAATGATTTATACACTCACGAATCATGTTCTTCAGTTCAACTTTAATTGATTCAATCATCCAAGTAAGATAATCAGTTACAAATGGGGATTTAAATTTCACTCTATTTGTTATACAAAGATCTCATACAACTTCAGAAACCTTGGAATATGCAACTATACAGTATATAACTTGTATAGGCTATTTTTTCATAATTTTATGGCGTTTAAAAAAGCTTTTGAAAGCTTCAGTCTCCATTCTTTGTAACTGCATGAACACGTGTGACCAGTACAGTACCTTTTGTGTTCAGTGGAGGACAGAAAGTCATATGAGTTTGCAGTGACATGAAGGTGACTAAATTATAATAGAAGTTCATTTCAGGGTGAACTATTCCTTTAAGAGAGGAGTGGAAATGCTAAAATTTTCATTTACTCATGAAAGAAAAGTGCTCTCATTCTTATATACATTTTCTCATGCTTTAATTATTTCACTGCGGTAAGCACATCATGCAATTATATGTCTTCTAAAGGCATTAGTTTTTCAATTCACAAAATGAATCTAAAAAGAGTAATTTTCTATTATTCAAGTGTAGAAAGTGTAATTTAATAAAAAGCCATTGTAAGAGTTGTAATTACAGCACCGTAATTACAGTAATGTAATTTAAAGAGCCTAGACAAATGCAAATGTTGTCCTTGCTGTTATCATTTCTTTAGCAGCATCATTTTCTTAGTTTGCTTAGTGAATCTCACGTGTCTTCATTCTTTCTCATCAGGTGTTCCTTCTGGACCAAGAAACGTCATCTCCATTGTGAACGAGACCTCCGTGACTCTGGAGTGGCACTCTCCGCGTGAGACGGGCGGCCGCGATGATGTCGTGTACAATATTATTTGTAAGAAATGCCAGGCGGACCGCCGTTCCTGCTCTCATTGTGACGATAACGTGGAATTTCAGCCCCGGCAGCTGGGACTGACCGAATCCAGAGTCTTCATCAGTAACCTGCTGGCACACACTCTCTACACCTTTGAGATTCAGGCGGTCAACGGCGTCACCAACAAGAGCCCGTATCCTGCCCAGCACGTCTCCATAGACATCACAACCAACCAAGCTGGTGAGTGATTACTTTATGATAAGATTATGCTTGATTAAACAAGCTTATGTAATCAATACAGTCCACAGCAACAGAATAACATTGATGCATTGCTGATGAAGAACCAGTTTAGACCAGTTTACATTCCATGTTTTGCAATGCTGATGTGTAACTGGTACAAGTTAGTCAAGACTGTTGTTGTTGGAGATGCAACGTCTTGACTGGTTAAGTATTTTTACTGGTTTAACTTGTCTTGATTAAACTAATTTAGGTAGTCTTGCTGTTTTGTTTTGTTTTTTGTTTTGTTTGCAACCAGTGAAAATTCAAAAAGAAATGTTTACAGTGACAGATGTCTTGTGTTATTGCTACATGGTATCATAATATTGTAATATTTTAATATTTGATCAATATAGTAATCCCTAGTAATAGTATATATTAATAGTATATAGTAATATAGTAATGTTTCTTTAGTATAAAAAAGGTTCAAGGTTTCCTCCAGTATTCCCTCCAGTGTCCACCTCTGTTATCATAAATTATGAATTTATGCTGTTTTATTTTTTTTTAATTGAAATCATTTTTCATATATTGTAGCAATATAATAATCTTTTGCGATAGTATATCTTGATAGTATATGGTAATATATTAATCTTTCTGTAGTACAAAAGGTTCAAGTTTCAATAATTATGTTTTATTTTTTTATTTTTTTATTTAAATCATTGTTAATTTATTTAATTCATGATTTATTTTTTTAATTCATAAAATTTAAATATATATATATATATATATAATTTTTTTTTTCTTATGAGCATTTTAAGGAAAGACATTCAGAATGTCTAATTTTTTTTAATGTCTAATGTTTTTCCCCTTTTTATGTTCTGTTACATACTCATACTTATATATGTTTTGACCAGTTATGTTTCTACTTTCATTACATTTTCATTACCTTCACCAATCTAGTTTCTCATTTCATTCATGTTAAAAAGGCTCCAAGTGGTCGTTTGGCCTCAATATCACTGATGGGAGGATATTAAGAGCGAAGTGTTCAGTTGCAACATTTAGAGCTGCTCGCTGGACTGTGTAGGAAGTCAAAATTGAAAACATCACCTGGTTTGACCTGCGCTAAAAGATATGCGTCCTCATCGTTTCCTTGAGAGCTCCTCTTTCAGTTTTTTGAGGGCAGCCCATCTTTCTCCACCTCCTTCACTTCCCCTGTCATCTCAATTTTCTGCTTTCACTGAAAAGCTCTACAGAAGCATCACAGCAGTTGGTATGTTAAAAGTTTGTGCGGATCTCGCCGGGACGCATTCGTCTGGTTCGGCGCTTTCATCTTTATCAGCGGGACCAGTATGAAAAACAGCCTTGATCGTGTCACTATTCCTTAATACATTCAGCCCTGAAATGAGGGCACCCAAAACTGCAGCGCTGAGAGTTTAGCGGCTTCCATCGCGGCCCCCTCCCGGATCAAAGTTAACGCTTGTGGATAATTTAACGTGCGGGGGAGATTTTCATCCTCAAACTGAGGAAACGTGCAGTCCCAGCTATGAGAACAATTTAAGTTTCGGTGTATGGCAGCATTTCCTTCCCTTTGTTCACTTGGTTTTTACACAATTCACGTGAAAATTTAACTAGACTTTTCACTAGAGTGGTACTCACTCATGCTGAAGTGCTTCGTATGTGGTTGCTAAAGTTTTCTGAGTGTTTTTAGCACATTCAGGTTAAAAGAGCCTATCCCAATGTAATATTCAAATCTCTAGTTATTATTCAGGTCCATCTGATTGCTTAAAAAAAGCACAACTCTTCTCAATAAATCACGCAGTTTGAGGTTCATGTGTGTAACTTGAACATTTGATACTTTGTTTTATGTTTGATTGAGGTTTAATACTCAGACTTAGGCATTCTGAAAAACCTTTTTCCTTAAAGAAATAGTTCAAAAAATAAAATACTTTGTTCTTCTTTGAAATAGAAAAGATATAGAATGTGTGTGTGTGTGTGTGTGTGTGAGTGTGTGTGTGTGTGATGTGTGTACCTGTTTTTCTATTCTGGTGAGGACTTAAACCTGAATACACACAGACTCATGGGGACTCGTGTCACGGTGGGGACCTAAACTGAGGTCTCCATGGGTAAACAAGCTAATAAATCACACAGAATGACGTTTTTTGAAAATCTAAAAATGCAGAAAGTTTCCTGTAAGGGGTAGGTTTAGGTGTAGGGCAATAGAATATACGGTCTGTACAGCAGAAAAACCATTACGCCCATGGAGAGTCCCCACAAGGATAGCAAACCGGACGTGTGTGTGTGTGTGTGTGTGTGTGTGTGTGTGTGTGTGTGTGTACCTGTTTTTATATCCCAGTGGGGACTTAAACCTGAATACACACAGACTCATGGGGACTTGTGTCACGGTGGGGACCTAAATTGAGGTCCCCACGGGTAAACAAGCTTATAAATCACACAGAATGAAGTTTTTTGAAAATCTAAAAATGCAGAAAGTTTCCTGTAAGGGGTAGGTTTAGGTGTAGGGTTGGTGTAGGGCAATAGAAAATACGGTCTGTACAGCAGAAAAACCATTACGCCTATGGAGAGTCCCCACAAGGATAGCAAACCAGACTCTGTGTGTGTGTGTATACTGGTTTTTGTGGTTTACGGGGACAAAATTTGTTTAATGACATGGGTATGACAGAGGTATTACAATTTGAAGGTGGTTTATGAGGACACTGCCTATGTCCCTGTAATTTGAAAGGCTTAAAAAACATACTAAATGGTGTTTTTTTTTTTTAAATCTAAAAATGCGCAAAGTTTCCTGTAAGGGGTAGGTTTAGGTGTAGGGTTGGTGTAGGGCACCAAACACGCACAGATTGTCTAATATAAAAATGCGACTTTATAGTATTTAGCTGCCAAAGTTCCATCAAAATACACAGGTAAAAAAAATAAATAAATTAAATTAAATTAAATAAATAAGTAAGTAAATGTAAAAAGTAAAAAAGTAAAAAAAAAAAAAAAGTTATCATTATTTAAAATGTTTTTTTGTTTTTTTTTCCATACAAGAAAAGTCAACGGGGTTCAGTGTTGTACTTTAAAATATTAAATTCCTTTTGGGGTGAACTATCACTAAGTATAAACAATATTAATAGTGATACAGGCCATAGCATACATATAAATAAGCATATTTAGGAAGGATATTGTTGTTGAACGCGTTAAAAACAAAGTGTCTCCCTCTGTCTCCTGAGGAAAAGGAGAAGAACGAATGTGTTTGGGTTTGTTTGGATGTGTGAAGACTCCATAGAGTCTGAATCAGTCTGTTAGAAGCCAAATGCAGTACAAACCTGCCAGCAGCGATATCTTAACATAGCTCTTCCTTTCTGTTGCTCTCTGTAGATTAGAAGCTTCATTTTGGATTTAAGGCTGATTTTTGCTCTTACGTTTTAAAGGAGCGACAGATAACTAAGATTCAGCTGCCTGAAAATAACAAGATGTGGAATATTGTTGGTGATTGTAATATGATGCTTCATGGTCTAGAGGCATTTTGATGATGAAGGGGTTCATCAAGGGACCTGCTGTTGGTTTGTTTTTCAGTTAAATCATTTAAATAAAGTATTGAATTTGTTTTTGTGTTTTGTAATGATATAGAAAAGCTTGGTAGGAAATTATTATTATGAGAATAATTCTGATTCTGTCCTCATTTCAGGCCCGTTCACACCAAGAACGATAACTACAATGATAACTATATTAGCATCAATATCAGCGGATGATAACTTCTGTTTATTATAATCTTGCATTGCAGTTATGCCATCTGCTGCTGTAAATGCTTGAGCTTTTGGATTCTGATGGAAAAAACCTGGAAAATCGTACTGAAAGTGATTTCAACAATATTGTTTCTCTTTGTCGTTATCGTTATTGTTGCAGTTGGTTATTGTTATTGTCCTTAGTGTTAACGATCCTTAACTCACTCACTTTGTTCCAAACCTGTTTGATTTTCTTTCTTCTGTGGACTATTTTCATGCTGGTTTCCTGAAGCTTTCTGTCTTAAAAACACCATAAACATATCATAAAAGTGGTTCATATGATCTCCAGAGGCCATTCAATATCTTTGTATTAAGAATTCAGCCCACAATTCCAGTCATTATTTACAAAAAAAATTGATGATTATTGATGAAAATGATTATTCGCCCCAGATATAGCAAAGTTTGTTTTGTGAACGAATCAGTTTGTTGAGTCAGATCATTTCTGTGATTCACAAAAAAATGGTCAAAATGAATCATTCAGACTGATTTGGGACGATTATCAGTAAATAAATGTAAATTTCAAAAATTTCCTTACATAACGCTATCACATGGCTTCGTAAGACGTGATTCATGAGTCACGTGAATCACTTTTAGGATCTTTTTGTGTTATTTTAGTGTCCATTCAGTTCAGTTCCTTTGAGAAAAAAACAGCTAGTCTTTTGTGCTCTACAGAAGAAAGTAAGTCATACAGGTTTGGAGTGACATGAAACTACGTAAATGATGAAAGACTTTTCATTTTTGGGCAACTCTTTCTTCAATACAAGGTGTTTTTTTTTTTTTTCTTGGTTGTTGCCTTTCCGAGTGAGTTTTTCAGTACTCGGCATCTGTTTCGCTTTGTTTTGCAACTCTTTCCTCTTAAATTGTGCTTAGTCCTGTCTGGATCACCTGTTAGTTTGCTTGTTTTGATCCAGTATAATTGGAGTTAATTGGCGTAATTGGTGCTCCAGCTCGATGCTTGTTTCCAGCTGAACTGAGTCACTGAGCAGCGGTTCAGACATGACTGCACACGATCTGCAGCAGAGTGTCTTGTAATCGCTCCTCTTGTGACGCTGGGAGTCGGAGCAAACAAACAAAAAGATCATAACACGGAATCAGACACCTGCCGAGTTTTCCTCCTTCTCCTAAATGTACAAGAGCGGAACGCCGAGGTAAACAGACCTGATTAACAGGCGGCTCTAATGGCCACTGCTGGGCATGTATGTGTGACAGTTAAATGGTGCTCTTGACAGATAGATGCTTAAGAGCCACGCTCTCCTCCATTGTTATCGTTTTGGAGACCGTAATGAGTCTTTTGCCGTTAATGGGCCCTTCCCGTGCGGAGGGGTCTCGGAGGTAAGCGGTAATTGTGTTCTGCTTGTACCTGATGGAAATGCCCAATGGGGTAGAAAACAGGAGAAGGAATGCAGATGCTCGGTCCTGGGGAGGTTAGGAGACTAAAGGTATTTAAAATAGGCTTAATTAATTAAAGCTTAATCAGGTTTTAATTTCATCCTTGAAAGCTGGGTGAAAGAGGTTTTCAATAGAGTTGGTTTTTATAAAAGCACATTTCAGTGGTTTACTAGAACAGCTTTGTATTTCAGCTGGATTTCAGAGGCCCTTTAGGGAAAACAGTTAGATTTTGATGAAGAGAGTCTGTTCAAAATTTGTAGAACAGAGTAAATTAATCTTAAAGGTGAAGTGTGTGATTTCTTTACTTATTTTCAAACAGATTTCTTGAACACATCATCCATTGGTTGCTGTGCTCATAATTTACCTTCATTGGGACATAATACAGGTGAAGAAGCTAACATTTTATTTTCTTTAATTTTTTAAATAATTTGTTTGAAAAATATTGAAAACTAAAATTTAAAAATTATTTTTTTAAAAATGAAAAGTAAACAAATGTGTCTTGCATCTTCATTAAGGTTTATAAAGTATTGAAAAAAAGTATCACAGGTTCCAAAAAAATAAATAAATCAAATCAAATCAAATCAAATCAAATAAAATAATATTAAGCAGCACAACTGTTTCCAACACTGATAATAAATCAGCATATTAGAAAGATTTAGGAAGGATCATGTGAATATGGAATAAGGAATGGAATAATGGCTGATAAATTCAGTTTTGCATCACAGGAATAAATTGTTTTTTAAAGTATATTAAAATAGAAAGCAGTTATTTTCAGTTGTAATAATATCTCACAATATTACAATTTTTTCTGTATTTTTGCTCAAATAAATGTAGCCTCGGTTCTTAAAAAAAAAGTGTATAATACAAAAAAAAATAAATTAAATAAATAAATTAAAAATAAATAAATAAATAGAGGTTATGAAAAAAAACAGCTGATATTTATTTACAATCTCAAAATCTTCAATTACGTCTGTATAAAAATAAATTAAATGATACATTATATGATAAATAATATATTATATATATATATATATATATATAATAAATGATAAATTTAGAATTTAGCTAATGTTTCATCAACAAGAAAAAAAAAATGCAGGCCGATATTTCCCCACTGAGCGAATGAGCTGAAAAATGTCACCGGGTCGTGATGGCTACTGTGGTTATTTTCAGCGTAACAGGTCAAGCGCTGAACTGGGCTCTTTATTCACCCGGAGGCGCCTTGTGTTTCTCGATGGGTTCAGTGGTTTGGAGAAGAAAACACCCAGCGAGTGTTTGGCATTTACAAACTGCATTCGGTGCTATTGGTCTGGGCACATACGGCAGGACAGGTAGGGTGGGAGTAGGAGCTGACCTTTCAGATGCATGGAGGGTGTAGTTATTGCACATTATATAGTCTGTAGGTTTCTATTTGTCAACTTTTCAGAAGCTTGTGTGCAACACAAAAGCACAATGTCCTTCTTTCCTCTGCTAGAGTGAAGAAACGTGTCCTCATAGTGTCCACAAAACTCACAAATGGCTGCTGGGAACATCGGTAAAGACCTCTGCTGTCTGGGCGCCATCTTATCTTGCAGTCTGTCCATTCATCTTAATATTACATTTCATGTGTATTTGGAGTCAGTGTCAATTAGAAATAATTGCTAAGGACATATGACAGACTAATCAATGTGTATCGTGGTATGTAGAGTCTCTCATTTCCTGCACAGGGAGATAAACTAATGAATTAACAGGGTTGTGAAAGTGGTTTTTAAAAATGTATGGTACACTGGGGGATTGTTAGTGCAGTTATAGATTTTTTAAATCTATAAATCACGGCTGTTGAAAAGATTTGTTTTTCTCCAAGTTGTTCTGATCTGAGTGAGACTTGAGTGTTGAAAATAATAATTATATATACATACACACACACACACACACACACACACATATATATATATATATATATATATATACACACACACAGGTGCACTCAAAAAAATTGAATATCGTGAAAAACTTATTTTTTGTAACTTATTTCAAAAAGTGAAACTTTCATATATATTTTAGATTCATTACATGTAAAGTAAAACATTTCAAAAGTTTTTTTGTTTTAATTTTGACAGTTAGACCTTACAGCCCATGAAAGTCAAAATCCAGTATCTCAAAATATTAGAATATTTCCTAATCAAAAAAAGGATTTGCAAAACAGAAAAGTTCAAGTTCTTTAAAGTATGGTAATTTATGCACTCAATACTTGGTCGGGGCTCCTTTAGCACAAAAATTCCAGCATCAGTGAGGTGTGGCATGGAAGCGATCAGCCTGTGGGACTGCTGAGGCACTACTGAGCCTTCAGCTCGTCTGGATTTTTAAAATCGACTGTTTCTCATCTTTCTCTTGAAAATATCCCATAGATTCCATATGGGGTTCAGGTCAGGCATGTTGGCTGCTCAATCAAGTACAGTAATATCATGGTCAGCAAACCACTTGGAAGTGGTTTTGGCACTGTGGGCAGGTGCTAAAGTACTGCTGGAAAAGGAAATCAGCATCTCCATAAAGCTTGTCAGCAGATGGAAGCATAAAGTGCTCCAAAATCTCCTGGTAGACGACTGCATTGACTTTGGACTTGATAAAACACAATGGACCAACACCAGCAGACGTCACGGCACCCCAAATCACCACTGACTTCAGAAACTTCACACTGGACCTCAGCTTGGATTCTGTGCCTCTCCAAACTTCCTCTAGACTCCAGACCTTGATTTCCAAATGAAATGCAAAATTTACTTTTATCTGAAAAGAGGACTTTGGACCACTGAGAAACAGTCCAGTTCTTTTTCTCCTTAGCCCAGGTAAGATGCTCCTGATGTTGTTTCTATTTCAGAAGTGGCTTGGTAGCCCTTTTCCTGAAGACGTCTGAGCGTGGTGACTCTTGATGCACTGACTCCAGCTTCAGTTCACTCCTTGTGAAGCTCTCACAAGTGTTTGAATTGGCTTTGCTTGACAGTATTCTCAAGCTTGCGGTCATCCCTGTTGCTTGTGCACCTTTCCCAATTTCTTCCTTCCAGTCAACTTTGCATTTAATATGCTTTGATACAGAACTCTGTGAACAGCCACCCCTTTCAGTAATGACCCTCTGTGACTTACCCTCTTTGTGGAGGGTGTCGTTGATTGTCTTCTGGACCATTGCCAAGTCAGGAGTCTTCCCAATTATTGTGGTATCAAAGAATAAGAGATACCTGGAATTTATATTGTAGGGATGGTCATTTAATGAAACTCAAATATAAATTTTCTGACATTTTGATATACTGGATTTTGACGTTTGATGATTAAGCTCTAATCATCAAAATTAAAAAACAAACAAACAAACAAAAAAAAACTTTTGAAATGTTTTACTTTTCATGTAATGAATCTAAAATATATATGAAAGTTTCGCTTTTTGAAATAAGTTACAAAAAAAGAAGTTTTTCACGATATTCAAATTTTTTGAGATGCACCTTTGTATATATATATAGAGAGAGAGAGAGAGAGAGAGATCTGAATGAGACTTGAGTGTTAAAAAATATACTCACACAAATACTGCTTTATTTTTTAAAAATATTTTCTATATTATAATTTCTATTTAAATAATTATATTTAATATTATTGTTACTTTTTGTAATATTATAATTTATTATAAAATATTTTATTTTAATAATTTTAATCATACAAAATAAAAGCATTTTATTCAGTTTTCTCAGACTTTTGGATCCTGCTTTATTTTATTATGGTATGTAATTTGTGTTTTTAATTTAGTCCAAAGCTAAAGAAAAAGAAATAAAATAAAATAAAAAATAAAATAAAATAAAAATGAATAGATATAAACTTCTATTTCTTGTGTTAGGAAGAGAGGAATAGAAGACAAAAATCATGGGCAAAGAATACAGGATATAAAACTCATGACCGCCGGCCCTGTGGCTCTGAAGAGTTATTAAACTCCCAGACTGGCATCTGGACTGTGTGTCTGGTGATTCCCTCATCGATATGGCTGATTTAAAACTGTATTCCAAGCCTGTCCCCAACTGGTCACAAAACTGGATGAAGGACACACTGTTCCTTTAGCTTGAGTGCTCTGTTCTAGATTAAAAATGGTAATTCTGTAGATAAATCATCCACTCAACCTCATGTCACTCCAAACAATGGAAGCAAGTGGTGACCAGTAGCTTTGAAGCTTGAAAAAGAACAAGAAAGTACCATAAAAGTAGTCCAGCATGAGTTGTACATTATGTTCCAAAGCTTTTGAAGCTATACAATATTTAAGACTAAAATTTAGGTCATTGTTCATTGAAATTTTTGTCTTTCTCCTAGAAACTTACTGTCTTATAGGATTATAGAGAACATTGAGTACAGGATCCACTAAAAGGAACTTTTGTATTTTCTATATTTTATACTTAATGAGTTGAAAATGTACCTTATTATTAAATTTTGGGATTCAGTATGTAAACAGTTGATGCTCATTTTCCATAAACCTCAGAAAACTTGAATGCTTTTAGATTATCATGTTCTCTCTCTGAGTCTAATTTGGTTGTTTCCCTAAACTCTGTAAGACCTGATGATTAATTTCAGTCATTGTCTCCTGTCTGCCAGCCCTCCCGGGTCAGAAGAATGGTAAACGTCCATTTAGAGAAGCAAGCACGTCTGTAAATCTCTCCGGCACTCTGTGAAAACAGGACATTTGATAATGTTTGTGCTGAAAGAGCGTGGGAGTGTTTGTTGTTTTCAAGCACTAGCCATTTGGAGACTTAAAGCTGCTTTCCAGCCTCCTGTACTGTAGGTTTTATTGTTATTTATTTTGAAATAACGTCTTTTTCTCTGCTTTTGGAAACCGGATTTTCAGCAGTCATTTCGTGTGATGGCTTGTTCCTCCCAACTTTATAAGCAATTCCATTTCAGACACTTTTTTCGTAACTGCTGTACTTTATCCCCATGATGCACCAAACAGGAAGTCGAAGGCTATCATCAATGTTTCATCTGTATTTTTTTTATTCATTGTTGTTTTTTGGCACTCCTAACGCTTGTATGAATCTGCCATGTGGTGGATTCTTGGAATGGATGATAGATAGATAGATAGATAGATAGATAGATAGATAGATAGATAGATAGATAGATAGATAGATAGATAGATAGATAGATAGATAGATAGATAGATAGATAGATGTTGTGGGTATTTGTTGTAATACCATGACGGGTGTGTGTGTGTGTATATATATATATATATATATATATATATATATATATCATAGTACCATGGTATTGCAGTCTGCACCGTGGTACCTCCACAGTACTTTTCTATAAGGCTACTCTCTCTTAATCTCTCTCGTTCAAAGCACAAACCGCAATCGCTCCATCGAGACCAAGCTCATAGACCAGTGGTTACAAAACCAATTACCAGCAAACACTGTTCCCATGAGCCACTACAATAAACTCAAGAGAAGAACACAACATAAACCAGCTGGAGAAGAACAGAGGTTTGAATCCATCCATATAAACAAGAGACAATCGCACAGAAGATCAATACATCTCTGATCAAGTGCGGCATAAATGAATTTCGAAAGTTGCTCTCTGTTGTAATTGCTATAAGACTCACTTTATTTTATAGTAACGGCAGTGCAGCCATAAACAGAAACAGATCCTCTATATTGGATTTGCATCAACTAACCACAGCAGACATGCTGTAAACATCATCACCAAATGCAGAACGAACCGCTGACACTATGTGTTTTGGTTAATATTGTTCTTTATTGCATTTATGTTTGTAGAATTTGATATTGTGTTGGCAGAGGGCAAGCATCTGAAGTACTGAAAATAATGAGTATGCTTGAGGAGAGAAAGAGAGATGGAGACAGTGAGACAGAAAGCAGGGGTTGAGGCACGGGGTGAGTTGTATTCAGCTGTCACTCAGGCGGGTTTTATGGGTCTAGTACATACTATCAGTGTCTGGATGACAGTCACACCCTATCAATCTCTTCAAGACACTCTCTCACTGCCTGTGTGTGTGTGTGTGTGTGTGTGTGTATATGTGTGTGTGTGTGTGTGTGTGTGTGTGTGTGTGTGTGTGTGTGTGTGTTTACGGTCAAGTGAAAAAGTGCAGCAGCATCATGTTCAGACTGATGGAGCATGTGCAACCGTTTTGTAAAGTAACACCTACTTTTTATGGCCAATGAGTTCCTGGTGGATATCTAACACAATTTTTAATGTAAATACTATGGCTGAGTTGAAAATACTGATTTCTCTGATTTTTATTTTGATGAACCAATATTGATTCTTATTGATTTTTAGCTAAAAAAACGTTCAGTATTTACGGATCTTTTGTATCATTAAGATATTTGTATCAATGCATTTTTATAATTTTATCGATAAGCGATTTAGATTTTTAGACCCCTTTTAGACTCCTATTTCTGCCGTAAAATCTGTCATAAAGTTTCTTGAAGCGGGAACTTTTGAATTTGCAATGCGGGTTTTGCTGCTTACAGTTGCTGCTGAGGATGGAGATGCTGAAATAAGGCTCGAAATAAAGCTGAATAAAGGCTTGAGTTTGGGTCTGTTCTTCACAGCCGTATAGATTCTGAAGATTTGTATTATGGCGCACAAATAAAATTGATTCATTTTGTAATTATGTTGTGTTTTTTGGTTTATTTTTTGGTTCTGTTGTCAGTCACAGCATGTCGGAGAAAACGCCTTTTGTGTCCAATTGCAAACAAAGTAAATATTACATGATAAGTAGTGGTTACGGAACGAAATGTTATTATTTCATTTTAAGTAAATGAGTAAACGATTTAATAATGCTATTGCAAACATAATGCCATTTGTTGTGACAACTAAATACAATAATAATAAAATTAATGCCGCGATTTCAATATTCATAAAGACTGATTTGTAAGTAAAGTTGTTCATATGTAAATAATTTACAATTTAGGTGTTGTCAATATGTCAGTATTGTTCGTTTAAATGCTGAAAATACATCCATATTTGTATGTTTAGGTGCTGTAAATACATCAGTATTGTACGTTTTAATGTCTGTAAAAACGTAAGTAAATGTACGTTTTGTAGAACCACATTTTACGTAAAATACATATGAATTATCATGAGATCACATTGAAACTGATCATCTCTTCCTTTATGCTACAAGTTATTGCCTAAAATGAACATGAACCAAAATCAGAAGTTACGTTGAAAGATACACTACAACTTGCCGAGGTATATAATGTCTTATGTAATTACTCAGTCAGTGATTCAGCAGTGCAAAGATGTCATTAAAAACAATGTCACATAACATGGTATATTAACACTATAGTAATGTACCAACAGACAGGGTTTCCTGTATAGTTTAGAGCTAGTTGAAAGAGAAACTGACATATACTTTACCTGATATATACAAATGAATTAATATCAAATCGAGATTGGAATTGAATCAGATTGCAAGCTTATGAATCAAGCTCAAATGAAATTGTTTGTGTCAGTTTGTGTCAGTATTAGTAAATGCGTTGTGAAAGCGCAGAGACCCGTGGAGAGTGGTGCAGTAGTTGTCTGGCTCAAGAAAGTGTTGTTTAGAATTCATCTGCCGTATCTCGCTCTCGTCTTTCTTGCTTTGTCTCTCGCTTTGGTGTGTTTGGCAGGAATTGTGACTGTGATTAATGTTGAAGCAGTCGTCCTGTTGAGGACCAGAGGCTGAAAAGAAGAAGAGAGGAAGACGTGTGGATGCTGAGAGATGAGTTGAAGGGGAAAGAGGGTGATGAGAGGAGAAAAGTCACAAATCTTTGTCAGGATGGAGGATTCCTGCCAGCTGTGAGGAGGAAACTGCTGGAAAACCTCCGTTTGCATTTTGGCAGACACACGATAAATACAAACACACATTCAACCAGCACGGAGTGAGAAATATTCAGGCTTTGAGAAGTATTAGATCAGACATTTACTTATAAGTTTCTCTGAAGCAAACCAATAAATGGCTAAATGCATGAATGCCAACCAGACCCTTATGCTGTTAGAAAGGAATGATTTTAATCCAGTCAAATTGTTCCTGATCAGGTTCTATCTTCCAAAATACAATAGCCTTTTTATTTATTTATTGCCATTCAGTGATCATGGTTATATCAATGCAATTTATGATTGAGGCAGGAATCCTCCATCCTGACAAAGATTTGTGACTCTTCTCCTCTCATCACCCTCTTTCCCCTTCAACTCATCTCTCAGCATCCACACGTTAGGGGGCAGTCGTGGCTTTATGGATAGAGAGTTGGACTTGTAACCCGAAGGTCGTGGGTTTGAGTCTCAGGTCCGGCAGGGATTGTAGGTGGGGGGAGTGAATAACCAGCACTCTCTCAACCTTCAATACCACGACTGAGGTGAGACCCTTGAGCAAGGCACCGAACCCCCAACTGCTCCCCGGGCACCGCAGCGTTGGCTGGCCACTGCTCCAGGTGTGTGTTCACTACTGTGTGCATGCACTTGGATGGGTTAAATGCAGAGCACAAATTCCGAGTATGGGTCACCATACTTGGCCACACACCACTTCCCTTTCCCCTTTATATATGAATTACTATATTTATACTTTATAATTTTACAATTGATATTTTTATTTTACTTATTTTTTTATTTAATATATTATGCTTATCATTATTGGTGGTTGTTGTAATTTTGATTACTTATTATTATTATTATTATTATTATTATTATTATTACAGGAAAAATAGCAGGAAGAGTCAGCAGGGGTGTGTGTGTGTGTGTGTAGAAGGGGATTGGAGCTTCTGCTGTTCTTTAGATAAGAAAATTAAAAATTGATCACAAAGTTCTCTCTCTCACACACAGTGAGGCTCGTAATCTCAGTTTTGCTACACAATGTGTGGAATGGTAAATAACTGCTGTGTGTGTGTGTGTGTGTGTTTAGAAGGTGGATCCTCTCCCAACATGGAGATACAAAAACTGCAGAAAAGCAATTTCAGCTCTCTCAGCCTCTCTGCAGCTGTGTGTATTTGTGTGTGTATGTGTGTGTGAGAGAGAGAGAGAGAGAGAGAGAGAGAGAGAGAGAGAGACAGAGAGAGAATGCACACTGCCAGTAATTGCTAATGCGGAGCAAAGACGGGCAACAGAGCATGAACGAGAGAGCGAGAGAGAAGGACTCAAAGGCCGTGGTTCGGAGCAGGGTGACACTTTGCTTGAGTCACCATTTTAAAAGCATCAGATGGAAGTCTGGATGATGTATAGAGACAGACTGAGAATGCTGGTCAAGATATTATATTAATAGCCTGTGTGCATCTGTGCTGAATATTCATATAAGGGTGTCTTATTCACAAATTTGTATAGATAGATATATTTCTTTATATTTTGTAAATATTGTAATTTGAGAATATTTCTAATTTGTAATTATTTATTAAATTGATCTGATTATTTTATTTTATTTTATTGTTTGATTTTTTTTTTTTAATTTATACAGACAGAACGATAGATAGATAGATAGATAGATAGATAGATAGATAGATAGATAGATAGATAGATAGATAGATAGATAGATTTTTATCATTAAATCATCAATTTATATTTTATTAAAATATTTGTGTGAATTTTATTTTTATTCTGTACTTTTTAAAATTTTAATTAATTTTACTTTTTACAAATTTATAATGGTGAGGAAATTTTTGTTTTTAAAATCTTAATTTAACGGTCTTCATTCTTTTGTTACATCTTAAATGCACAATATTTCTGCAGGCTTAATGAATAATGAAGTTTTTTTTTTTTTTTTTTAAAGTTTTTGAAAGACGTGTTATGCTCACCAAGGCTGCATTCAATTGATCAAAAATACAGTAAAAACAGTTGTGCGTTTAATGCATCTTTAATGCACAATATCTCTTAAGGCTTAGAGGAATTATTCCAGTTTTTAATTTGTGTGTGTGTGTGTGTGTGTATGTGTGTGAGAGAGAGAGAGAGAGAGAGAGAGAGAGAGAGTAATAGAAAATGGTTTGTCTGTTTTTGATGTGTGTATTTGTGTGTGACCATTCATGTGTGTGTCGTTTAGCAGGTGCGAGTGTGTATCTGTGTGTGTAGTAGCTTGTGTGACATCCGTATGCTCGCCTCAGTCTATTCACCCGTGAAAACAGGCTGTGTGTGATGTTACAACAGCTGAGCGTAGAGTTGTACCACTTTGACGAAGCAAAGGAGAACAGGAGGAAATGAGGGAGGGGGAGAGAGAGAGGAACAAAATGGGCAGTGGGTTAATTTAGAGGCTGTGCATGTTCACTCAGGTGTGTCTTCCTTAAAGACGGAGAGGCCAGAAACACACTGTAGCCAATCAGAGCGCTTGAACTGAGAAATGGGCTACCATTGCAAAGGGCACATTCTCACGAAGCTATTAAACAACTTTAATCACCCTCTCGTCTGACTCTTTCATCATACTCTGTGTGTGTGTGTGTGTGTGTGTGCGAGCTTCATTTCTGAAAGTGGCAGATCGATTCACTAGTTAAGTACACACAGCAGGGAAGATGGCTGTTTGGAATGATTTTTTTCACTTGGTTTTCCTTCTCTCTCTTTTGCAGCTCCGTCCATTGTTCCCATAATGCATCAGGTCAGTTCGACGATGAAAAGCATCACGTTGTCATGGCCACAGCCTGAACAGCCCAATGGAATTATTCTCGATTATGAGCTGCGCTACTATGAGAAGGTAAGACGTGTGCGTTTGCTGAATTGGAGAAAAACTACTTACTTCTCTTTTGTCTGGATTCTTCCTCAAGGTTTATTGAATGTTCTTCACATGTCCAGTTTCATTTGAACACTTTTAATGCAGGATGCAATTGGGTCAAATGGAAGAAAGTGTGAATCAAAGGTCCGCTTCGTTGTAGAACTGATTCATTTCAGTGAGTTTAGTTGAAGGTGGCTTTGATTTTGGCCACTAGGAAACGTTCTGTCATTTGTTTGTCCAGCATTTATGAATCTGGCAGATGCTTTTATCCAAAGGCATGTTCTACTGAGCTACAGGAACCATAACATACTCCTCAAATCAGAGAGATGTGATTGGTTGATAATGTTGTTCAAGCCTATAACTCTAAAATCTGATTGGTTGCTAGTGTGTTGTTCCATAACCAATAGGGATTTAACTAAATATTCAATATTAGAGATGCATCCTCTTCAATGTGGTGGTTACAGCAATGAACAAGGACAGGGCCATAATATACACTACAATTTATTTAATTTTTTAATTTTTTGATAGACGTCTCTTATGTTCACAAAGGCTGCATTTATTTGATCAAAAATAACAGTAAAAACAGCAATATTATTACAATTTAAAATAACTTTTAAATTTTCCGTTTGACTATATTTTAAAATGTAATTCATTCCTTCAATGGCAAAGCTGAATATTCAGCAGCAATTAATCCAGTCTTCAGTGTCACATGATCCTTCAGAAACAAATATGGCCGGTATATGGACAATAAATAAATTCTATATGTATATTAAATGTATTTATTGCCTTTTTCACTTCTAATAATAAGCAAATAGGATTGAAATAGCGATATGAGTTGGATAATTCAAAAGTTTGATTCAGAGTGATTCACTATAGTTTCAGTTGATTCGAAGAACTGGCCCAAAAGAGAGAGAAAATATATATATATATATATATATATATACATATTATTATTATTATTATTATTATTATTATTATTATTATTAATAATAATAATAATAATAACTATTATTATTATTATTATTATTAGTCAGTTATTTATTTTTATATTATGTTTTTTTTATATTCTCTTTTTAGGAAAAGCATTATTATTATTATTATTATTATTATTAGTGAGTTATTTATTTATTTATTATGTTTTTGTTTTATTTGTTTTTTTATATTGCCTTTTTATGAAAAGATACCTATAAAGGTGCTATTTAAAAGAAAGAAATATGTGGTCCCACTTTTGTCTTTAACTTATTACTACGTACTGTGTGTAAAAAAAAAAAATGAATTGTTAGGTATATTATGAACCTTTTGTCACATTTCCGAGTTTCTCAGCAGCTGAAGTCTTCATAGTAGGGTAAACTTCTATAGCAGTGAATGAGAGACTACCACAGATATTTTTTGCATTCCCATTTGCTCAAATAACGTCAAATAACGCAAAATAAATAAAAATAAATAAAATATTAAAAACTTTGAAGGATTTACGATGCTGATGACTGTTGAAACACATCATCAGCGTCTAGTGTAAAGGGTCCATTGTGTTCATGCTGAACTGCAAAACACTTTTGTTGCTATTGAGGTGGTATATAGTTAAGGTTATGGACAGGTCTGTTTATGTTTTTTTTATCTGAAATGTCATAAAAGTAAAATGGATTGTGGACTTTCTATTAGTGCAGTGAACTCACAGACCCCTTTGTGATGTCATGATGGGGAAGTGAGGTACAGTGGGTTGCTAGGCGACAGCATTAGCGGGCGGGTCGTGGGGTTCAGTTGTTTCACTGGCCGGTTCCTGCAGAGAGATGCTGAAACACAGACCCTCTCACACCAATTACACCTAATGATTCCAGAGCCTCCCCTACCGCCACACACACACACACACACCACAGCCATCACCCCTTTTAGAGACATCACGGCAGAGCTCACACAAAATAACGCACATATACATGCTCTCGCCAGCAGTTATGCCTATATTCCCTGTCTGATGTTCCTTTGAAAAATTGCCATCATATATATATATATATATATATATATATATATATATATATATAAAAACTCCACCTGGCTGACTGGCATCATGTACTCGGCCAAGGTCTGATAAAAACACTTTCACACACTATATTTTCCAGCCCTCCATACATTTCCAGACAGACTGGTATATTCAAAGCTGTCTGTACATTATGAAGGGCTGTAGTAATATTCCACACGTCACTGTCATAGAAACACATTCGAATGACAGCCTTTCTGATGTTTTTATTAAGTAGACTGGCTGTTCAAGATCAGCTTTTCTGTGGTGCATTAGAGAAGTGTCGAAAAGAAGTCAGGTTTAGAGTGAAGTAATTATTAATATGTTGTTTTTTAGATTGTAATGGATGGTTATACTAATTAATTAGACTGAACAACCATACAGTACTCATTACTTATGTTCATAACATAAAACATAAGTTGCCTTCTGTTACTGTTCTTCAGCCTCTGTGCATTAGTTTAATCTTGCTGTCAAATGCATAGACAGATTGTTTAATTTGTACAGTGAGGTTAATATACAGTGTATATATATATATATATATATATATATATATATATATGGGCAAAGCTTTTGTATTTCAAAGTCTGATTGGATACATAATGTTTAAGAATATATATATTTAAAAAATATATTTTATAAAAATTTATTTTATTTTAATGAAAAAATATTTATTTTATTTTATTTTATTTTACACCCAAAGACTCCAGTCCTCAGTGTCACACGATCCTTTAGAAATCGTTCTAATATGCTAATTTGGTGCTCTATTTTTTTAATGAATATTAAACGTTTTTATTTGAAATATAAATCTTTTGTAATCTTACAAATGTTTTTAATGTCACTTTATCCATTAAATGTGTCTTTGCTGAGTAAAAGCATAAAAAGAAGTAAAAATATCACTGACCCCAAACATTTGAAAAGTACTGTATAAGTGTGTATATATGTTTGTGTGTGTATATATATATATATATGTAAGCAATAAGGTACAAGAGGCCGTGCTGTATCGTGAATAAATCACGGCTGAAGGGCGTTGTTAGGCACGACGCGAAGCGGAGTGCCTGCAACCCCTTCAGCCGTGATTTATTCACGATACAGCTGCATTTCAATTACCTTATTGCTTTTATAAAACGGTTGCCATACAATAAAAATATTAAAACCCAAAATTTATGTATTAAAATGTTACTTTTTTGAAGCAAGTTCGTTAAATGCCGACCTTCCGCTAAAAAAATAGTTCCTGACAGCAACAGTAAACGGCTATAGAATGTTTCGAGCATGCCTCATCTAATGGAGCTTAAATAAAAACAGAGAATAGCTCTTATCATCCGCTGTGTCATTTATTTTTTTAACACCATATATGATATTTTCTCACACACATACATCTGCTTATCTCTCAGAATGAGAAAACGTCTGTTTTCCGTCTTTTAGTTTTAAAACAGACCGATTTGCGGCACAGCGCGAGTTTGCAAGAGTCATTACAGTGTAAACTGATGGTCATACAGAATCATACCTGAAACAGAAAACTAATAAATTCAGTAATATTCCCTTCTCACTTCGGAAACTGTAGTCTTTCACACAGACGCGCGCCCGCACACACATCAACACATCTCCGCGTGAGAAGCGTTTATTTAGACAGGGAAAGGGCGGGGTCTCAAAATTAAAGATGAGAGATGTAACATAACGCCAGCAGGGGTCACTCATACTTCATTAAATAAATAGCAAGCTACTACATAATACATTAAACAGTTTTGATGCTATTGATTGTTTATGTTGCTAAGGGTGGTTGCTAAGGGTGTTGCTCAGTGATACACAGAATGGTTGGGTGAAGCGGTCATAGCCGTGCTGTATCGTGAATAAAACACAGCTGCTGACCAATCAGAATCGAGGAATGGAACTAACCGTTTTATAAATATATATATATATATATATATATATATATATATATATTGCAAATACATGAATACACAATTATCATCCAAATCAGAGAAAGCACTCAATTTTAACAAACCCTTATTTGGATGGTTTTTTTTCTAGTTGAAATTAAGCCTTGTTAATTGAAAGCATATTTTGTGCAGTTTCACCCAGCACTGATTACTAGAAACCGAAATTTGTGAACACGTGCACTGACTTTCTGTTTCATGTAGTGACTGAAGTCTGCGAACACTGAACTGCACATTTCTCT
>JAFVLL020003616.1:5261-42761 GCA_021397915.2 Tor tambroides | reverse complement strand
AGTTGTAAATGTTGAGTAAAGCAGACATTTGAGTGCTTTTCTTGTCTAAATGTTCAGCAAGCGTACAGGTTGCTAAAGCCTTGTTCATTAGCTTTTTGTAACACGGCTGGTTATCAGTTTTCAGAAACATAATCTAAAACAGTGGTTCTCAACTGGTGGATCACAACCCAAAAATTGACTGCTGATGGGGTCACGGACAGGAAAAAGACACTATTTTTGTTATAGAAATTATTGAAATTATTTTTGTTATAGAATTAAATGCTTCCCATGGTATGTTGTTATTTTATTTAATAATGATTTTATAAATTCTATATAGGTTCATAATTTATTTTATCAAAATAAATAGAAATATCAGTCATATACAATATAATACACTAACATCAAGTAAGTAAGTATTTATTTATTTTATTTTATTTTATTTTATTTTATTTTATTTTTTTCCCCTGCTTACATTGTTTTGGTTCATACATTGTTTGGTTTCTGTTACTGTTTTTTTTGTTTTCTATTATTATTATTATTATTATTATTGATATTTTAAAGAAAGTGAATACTTTCCATTTTTGATATTTAAAAATAGGTTTATCAATTATATTGCAATCTTTTGATATTTAAAAACAGGTGTATAAATTATATTGCAATTAATATTAAAAATAATAATGAATACTATTATTATTAGATAAATATTGTTGTTTTAAAGGAAAGAGAATACTTTCCATTTTTGATATTTAAAATTGTCTATTATTAGACAATTATTATTATTAGACAATTATATTGCAATCAAATAATAATAATAATAATAAAGAACAAAAGCAAAAAAGACGAACAACAGCAATAATAGAAAACATAAACAAAATATATATGTGTGATACCAACAAGATTACATGAAACATTAATTATGATGTAGTCTTGCCACTTGATAATCCAGTGTTAATCTAAATCTGAAGCAAAACCTTCTGAGAAGCACCAAAACTCTCCACTATAACTGTGTCTGGCTGTACTTGCTCACAAGTCCCTGGAGGGGCTTCTGTATCTCACCTTTGCTGAGACACTCCACAGAGCTTCCCGACTTCCTTCAAAAGAGCTGCAGGCTGCCACAACGTGGCTGTCAATTACCCGCAGAAGCTGTCACTTCCAGTAACGCAGGAGGCTACGCTGCATCTCCCATACTGGCTGAGTTAACTGCCTGGACCCTTATAGATGTAGTGGTAGTTTTCTGGGACAAGGGTTCACGAGTTTCTAACCTCAATCATCAAGGCTAATGGAGAACCGCCAAAGCTCTGGCCTCGTGCTGCCACACTTCCTGTGCTCTCCTAAATGCTGTAGTGTGCTCCTGTGAGGTCTAAAAATCAACCACACTGAACTCTAAGACCCTGTCCGGCATTTACAAACAGATGTGGGACGGTAAGTTGCAATCTCATAAAAATGCCGGGTGCATCCGAGTAGTACCATTAGTTGAATGTGACCGGGCTATTAAAATCATCGCTTGCATAAAACACTCTCTAAAAGCCTCTAGGAAAAGATGTTTCTACTATCGCCATCGTATTCTGTGGGTTATTTACTGCAGTAGAATGCAGCTCTCTAACCCGAAACCCTTCTAATGCTTTGAGATCAGGCACCTGCATGCTCGCTCTTCTCACCCAGGTGATCACAGCCAACCCCTGTGCAACCATCAGCTTTAGCCCTCACGCAGTGAGCCAAAACAAGGAGTGTAAATCTGATCTGACGTATTTTGTCTTTTAAAGCAGAGATCTTAAACTCACATGACCTGGAGGCCACTACATTAAAAAAAAAAGGTGTAGAAACAATTTTCCCTTAGAAATTGCTAGTAGATTTCACAAACAATTACAAAGACATGGCATGTAACACACTGAATGTGAAATTTTGATATCATACTCCAATAATCATTTGTATTATTGTTATTTTCAACTTTGAACAATATTTTTTTACACAGTGTATTTGTTTATTAGGGTCCAATTAGTTAAATAAATATTTCCATTGGCTGATTTTCAATTATTTGATTTGGACTAACACAGTGTAAAAATGTTTCAAAGTTGTAAATAAAACAGATTATTGGAGTACCTTTTACAAGTAAAATACTATTTCAGTTTTTCTACGTCAGTATTCCATGTTTAATTCAATGTGTTACTTTAATTTCTTTGTAATTGTTTGTGGAAATGTATTAGCAATTTCTCAGAGAAAATTGTTTCTATACCTTTTTACAAATAATTGGTGCATTACTGTATAAATTGTTCATAAATCTATTCTTTTTGCTATCAGTGTAGTGCAGTGTAGTGCATATATATATATATATATATATATATATATTCAATGCCATAAGTTTTTTGGTGTCTGTTAATGGTTTACTCATCTGTCACAATAATGTAATGTCTATGAATTCATTATTTTTTCCCAAAAATATTATAATACGTGATTAATTGTGATTGATTTTATTAATTCGTTAATTGGCATAGCGTCTAAGTATTTTGCTAAAGAAATGTTAATTGACTGACAGCTCTAATTTGGTACAATTCAGTGTGACAGTTTTCATAAGAATGGTTTTATGAATGAGTTACACAGAAATTAATTTACATAAAGGTTCGAAATTCCCCCAAAAAGACAGAACAGTGAGATTAACAATGAAAAAATTAATGAAGAATGAAGGAAAGACGTCGTTTTCATTTCTCAGATGTGACAGGTAGACTTTAGTGTAGCTCTATAATAATCAACTCCCCACCCTTCTCTCTTTCTTTCTCTCTCTTTCTTTCTTTCTCATTCACTCTCTCTCTCTCTCTCTCTGTCCCTTTTCTCTGATCTCTGTCTCTTAGAGTTTCATGACACAGAAGATAACTTGCTTTTAAAATGTCAGGGCCTCTATTAACTGCAATAAGAAGCTGCACGTGTGTATGTGTGTGTGTGTGTGTGTGTGTGTGTGTGTGTGTGTGTGTGTGTGTGTATGTTTGGTAACAGACATGCATTTGTGTGCATGTGTGTGTATGTTTTTTAGCCCAGAGGAAGAGGATTATGAGTCATCTCATATTGGCATCTTTAAAAATACATTATGCTTCATTCAGAATGTCTCTGTTAACATGCCAACATTAGTCTTCATAGACAATAGTACAATATTACATTTCTCTAATAGAACGCTCCATAATAACAAGCCCACGCACAGCAAAATCATAATCCGTAAAAGCCCACGTGCACTGTTTGATCTCTGCCTACAGCGCTCTGCATTTCTCCTGTGTTTGCCACTTTTCCATTTCCTCTCTCTCTCTGTCTCTCTGTCTCATCTGCAGACACTCTGTCTACACTGAGAGCGAGCGGCACGTACACGTACAGCTACATCCTTCCCAATTGCACCACACACTTTGTAAACAGATTTGTTGATTTATAATGGAAGTGAGCTAGTCGCAACAAAACTAGACTGCTCTCGTTATACTTTACAAATGATTATTTGATGCAACCAAACTGGAATGCTTCCATTATAATCAACAAGTAATTCATTACAGTGATCTAGTTTTGTCTCAACAGAATTACTTCCATTTTAATACTAGTGCAATGAATGAATTTGTTGATTACACCAAGTAACTTCATTTAATGACTAAAACTTTTTTTTGTTGTTTTAAAATAGGTTTTCTTTTATCTCATTAGCAAATAAATAAATATAATTGGAGTTTTGCCAAATTAAATAATATATTTATTTGATATTAATATATATATATATATATATATATATATATATATATATATATATATATATATATATATATATATATATATATATAATTGTGTTTTTAAATAGTTTATGGGTATATAATTATAATTTATATAGTTTTCCTATGTTTATGCAAAAAAATGTAAACTATTACTTATAAATTAATTATTAAAAATGTAATTATTAATTATAAAATTATAAAAAGTACTACAATTTATTTTGATTCATTAGCACTTTTTAATGTAATGGTATTGAAAGTGTTTTACATAAATGTATAAAAAAATTAAATGTCTTACATAAACAGGATTTAAAATAATCATAAAATAATCACAACAGATGCATAAGATATAAGAATAATAAAAGCAAAAAATAAAAAGGATTGAATATTAATGTTAACCAGTTTATAGTGTTGTTTTTTGGGTTTTTTTTGGAAAACATTGTGTTATTGTGTAATGGATGATCCTGTAACTTTTAGGAGTTTGTTGATCTTTTGCTCACGTTCAGCTCACTGTCGACTCTGAAATCATCTCATGTATCTCACTTTGCAAGCCAAAGAAAGAGTATTGGCTCGCGGCTCCACAATTTCAACACTACTGCAGATTAATAGCACACCCTAGCTCACTTTAGACAAGCAAAGATGGTTTCTATAACAGGCTCTATGATAATGCAATTTAGCATATTAGAACGCACTTCTTGAGTTCTTCTACTCGACTAAATCGAGCGTTTGTGTCCCCCTTGCACAGGTGTGAGAAATTTTGAGAATTTTCCTCCTCATTCACTTCTTCCTTTCGTGTGATTGCAGCTAAATATTTCTCTGAAGCTGTCAGCATTATGCGGCGTGCGTAGCAGGACGTGAAACCCAGCCGTCAGTACGAAAGCGATGCTGTTATTAAAAAGATATGAAACCCTACACAAGGCCAATACAAAGTTTTGTTTCGGTTGAATGAATTCAATCTCAGCTATCTCTCCATGCTGCACAGAATACAGAGTTGAACCCATAACTCAACACATACAGTACCATCCCTAAGACTTCAGAGAATCTCAAGAACAGTGTTCTGGGTAACCAGTGTGGTCTGTAATACATATCTGTTAGCATTCCCATTCGTCTTAATGTCATTTGCTCAGCTTGCACAGGATTCCCCAGAAATATGCTTAGTACATGTATAGTTTAGGATCTGTTGTTATTTTTTAACATTTCAAAAAAAAAAAAAAAGATCATTTAAAAGAAATGTACAGTGCAACGAGCCAGATTCATGAACCAAAGACTTTTATAAACGGGTTTTTTTAATTGAATCAAAAACGTAAAGCAAGAAAAGTGTAGTCTGAATCTTGAACAAATGACTAGTTGCTTTCTGTGAATGAGAAACATCCAGTGCAGTAATCTTATTCACTAACAGATTACTCTTATTTAATGAATCAAAACCATACGTTTCAACCAGTGTAGTGAAAAAAAGGGAACTAGTTATATTTATGGGCCAAAAATGTATGATGCAATCAGTGTAGTTCATAAATGACTCCTATAAATCAGTTATTTTTAATGAATCAAAATTGTACATTTCAACCCGTGTAGTCCAATTCACAAACAAATGATTTTTGTGAACTACATATATTTATGGATCAAAAATGTATTTTGCAATCAGTGTAGTCCAATTCACAAATGACTCCTATGAATCATTTCTTTTTAATGAATCAAAATTGTACATTTCAACTAGTGTAGTCCAATTCACAACCAAATGACTCTTATGAACCAGTTCTATTTAATGAATCAAAAACATACAGTGCAACCAGTGTAGTCTGAGTCACGAACAAATGACGGAGCATTTCTATGTAATGCATCAAAAAAATGTACAGTCCAATCAGTGTAGTCTGATTGACTCTTAAGAATTGGTTCTGAATCAGAAATGTACAGCGCAACCAGTATAGTCTGATTCATGAACAAATTACTCTTACGGAGCAGTTCTATTTAATGAATTAAAAATGTACAATGCGACCAATGTAGTCTGATTCACAAACAAATGACTCCTATGAACTGGTTCTATTTAATAATTCAGAAACATACAATGCAACCAGTGTAGTCTGATTCACAAACAAATGACCAGGGCTGTCGCTAGTGGGGTGAAAGGTGGTGACGATTATAGGGCCCACGGCTGAGCCGCAAATGCATACACAATTATGTCAAAATACCCATCTTGGAGAGTATCCTCAAAAAAACTTTATCTTAAGTGAAAGTAAACAGTTGAGAAAGAAATCGGATGTGCATCATTATATTGGATGCATTGTCTCTTAAAGTGACCGTGCCTAATTTACTAGAGCTGTCGGTGTCCTTAATGTTAATCCAAGAAAATGAAAGAAAGAAAATCACTCACTGCTCTTGACTGAATTACTTTGTAGTTTAACAAGAATTAATCCACAGTCAAACCAAAAATTATTCAGACACCAAATATAATTTTTGATCTTTTTTTTACTAGTGGGTGCAGGACACTATAGTTCGTTTATGTAAGTAAGTAAGTATAGCAAAATAAAGTAAACTGTGACATATTATTACCAAAAATTCTTCATACAGTGGTGGACTACCAGTAAAATTGATTAAAAAAAATTTGGGAACAAAAATTATTCAGACACTTTGACCTGACCATGTTTTGCTTGGGTGTTTTTTCTTTAATTGCTAATGCAACCTTTTTACAGACTGAACAAAATTAAGTATTGCTTGGTAATTACTCAACAAATTATTGATAGTTGTGTAAATATTGTCATACTAACAGTTGTCTGAATTTTTGGTTGATTGTAATCCGTTACATACCTTTCTATCAAAGTTATCTGACATTATCAAGATGAATTTGTTCTGACACAATTTAACTCTGAGTTCTTGTCATATTTTATTACCATTTTCTAAATTATAGCAAATAAACTGTGATAATGTGAGAAATGTTGAAGGTGTCTGAATAAATTTTTGTTTGATTGTATATTTAATTTTTACAGTGAAGACTATGCAGTGCTATTTTACAATTAATTATTTGTTTTCTGTACCTGGACACTTACAAACCTCAAAAAACTTACACATTGTGTAAATAGCACAAATAAATAAATAGAACGAACATACAAATTAAACAATTTCAAACAGGACCCACTGGTACAACCTGCACCAGGGCCCTGTAAACCCCAGCTACGGCCCTGCAAATGACTCTTATGAACTGGTTCTGTTTAATTAATCAGAAATGTACAGTGCAACAAGTGTAGTCCAATTCACAAACAAACGACTCTCATGAACCAGTTCTTTTTAGTAAATCGAAACTCATATGATTTTTGTGGCATGATTCCTGAAGCAAATCACACCATTGTTTTAATATTTTCATAGTTAAAAAATACCTCAGAAACACTGCCTTGTGTAATTTACAGCACTATGAAAATGATTATTGAAATTTGTAAATAAAACAAAGATTCCTTAATTATATTTTACAAGAAAATACTATTATACAGTCTTCTTCAAAAATTCATGTTTAATTCAGTGTTTCTTTAGTTATTTTTTAAATGTAACTATTCATTCATTATTTACAATTTCGAAGTGAAAATAGTTTCAAAGTAAATCCTAAACCAATTATTTATTAAATGATAGCATAAAGTATATCTTGATAAATGCCCATATAAATCAAAATTAAAAGCATAATCAAATCAGTGAATCAACCTTAGCAGTAATTCAGTTATATTCTCTGTATGTAATCTTCCCTACAGTCTTTGTGTTTCGTAGCTCTTACCAGGTGGTGTTGCCATCCTGCAAGCAGAGGTGGCATGTGCCACCCAGTTGGGGGAAGTGGCGCTTTGCCACGGCCAGCCGTGCCATGTTCACTGAAGGATGTTTGAGATGGCGTGTGTGTATGCGGTCCACAGTCCATTAACAGAAGGACTGATTTGACACCAGCCCCGTCCCCCTGTTTGTGTGATCATGTGTGTGTGTGTGTGTGTAAGACAGGCGACTCCCTTCAGCAGGACAGATTGCTTTGCTGGTCTATGGCGGTGACACTTGCCTCCTGCCAAAACAGACCCACTGCTCACTGAGGACCTGCTGAGAACCGTGTCTGTCTGCCCTGGCAGCCGCTCCTATTGGCTGCCTGCCACAAGCTCCGCCTACTTTCAACACCATCTTGAGATGGTAGAGGTGGGGAGGGACTTCCCATAATCCCCATTTGACTGACAGCGGGAGAGGGCCCACTCCCAGAGGGGGATTCACTGAATGGGGAACAGTAGCCAGATATACATGTAAAGTAAAATGGCACACAGGCAAATACTGGTTATGTTCAGAATAGCTTACTACTGTATTATGCAGACTAATTTTGAAGCATCCAAAGTATGGAAATTTTCTTTATGTAGTAAAACCCATAATGGCTTTTTCTCTGTGGCACGAATGAACTAGAAATAATAGTAACTGTGATTTTTAACAGTGAAGTCTTTCTTTCTTTCCTTTGATCACAACAACAACAATGCCAAAATTTGGCAAAATTGCCAATTTTTTTATAAAATTACAATTAACAATTATTATATAACAATGTGGACAACTAGTTTGTATTTGTATACTAGTTCACATTCTCTGAAAGGTTCTTTGGAGAACCAAAAAGGGTACTTTTATGACATCACTGCGAAAACTACCCTTTGGAACCTTTATTTTTAAGAGTGTAAGAGCAGTATGTGATAAGTGGTATGCTAGTATTCTGAACATATTCAAACTGAACATTTTTTCAGTTTCTTTCCAATTAAATTGTTTGGCCACAATCAAAAACGGCCTTGATAAGACGTGAGAGTCTTTTAAGAAATCACAAACAGAATCTGAGATTGTTTGTTCTGCTCATTATGAAGAGATGTTGTTTATTTATTTATTTTTAAATCATGTTAATTCATGTCACTCAGCTCTGTGCTTATTTAATCTCCAGAACGGCAGCATTTCTGACAGGTTTTAAGGCAGATTGTAATCTGCGTGCTACGCGAGGACAATCACAAAGAATGTAAAGTTCAACATTTCATTACTCTGGGTTAATAAACCCCCAGAGGTAATGGGGTATGCAAATTAAGTTGAAAACACTTTTTTTGAGTAACGGTTTATCGTTTTAAAGGTCTAGTTCACCCAAAGAAATCTTGCAGTCTTATAATTCAACAAATATTGATATGAATTGCTGTCTGTTCCTTACATAAATTTATGATGTGACTTCAGAATACCTAAAATCACTATATAATATATACCCCCGGTTTCACAGAAAAGGCTTAAGCTAGTCCCAGACTAAAATGCATGTTTGAGCTGTCTCGAATGAAAATATCTTGCTCTGGCATATCTTAAAATATGTCAGTGCCATTGTTCTGTGTCAAGAACAACACCTGTAACATTTTCTTCTAAGGCATTTTTGTAAAAGCTGCTTAAATATCTTAATTTAACTAAGGCCTAGTCCTGACTTAAGCTAAACCCCGTCTGTGAAACCAGGCCATAGTATTATAATGATTATGTAGCGCACAAATTTGCTGAAAAATGACCTACCCTCAGGCCATCAAAGATATAGATGAGTTTGTTTCTTCATGGGAACAGATTGGAGAAATTTAGCATTACATCACTAAATTTACATTACATCAGCATTAGCAAACCAGTGGATCCTCTGCAGTGAATGGGTGCTGTCAGAATGAGAGTTCAAACAGCTGCTCCAGTCCAGCAGTTAACATCTTGAAAAGTTAACAATTGCACGTTTGTAAGAAAAAGCAGCTGTTTGGACTCTGTCTGACGGCACCTATTCACTGCAGATGACCCATTGGTGAGCAAGTGATGTAACACTGAATTTCTACAAATATCTTCCGTAATAACTCACCTACATCTTGGATGGCCTGTCAGCAAATTGTCATTTTTGGGTGAACTACTCCTTTAATGTGAAAAAAGAACAGCAGATTCCATCATAAGTACAAATATTGTTTGCCCGATGCCCTAAATGACACTCGCTGTTTTTATTTATTAATGGCCAAGTGGTGAGGTCATGATCATGTGTTTGTGAGTGTCCTTCATAATTTATATCTCAATGCTCTAGTGCCCTTCACTCTTGTTTTATGGCTGAGGTAATGTCAGATGCAGAATCTTTTCATTTCTGCTCATTCACCACCATGAGGATGACACATATTTAGACATTCGGTCTTGTTTTGTAAATCACAGACAACACGCCAAACCCTCCTGCCCCTTCACATGTCACTCATGCACATTCTCAGCCTGAATTAGTAATATCACTGTTATTTTTTCCCTGATTATTATTATTATGTTGTAGTTATTAAGAAACAGATTTCGCCTTCGGCCATCACAGTAGGGGTTTTTGTGTGTAGCGTGGGCTTTCAGCATCGTGCTACTGTGAATTTTGATGAGACCTTGAAAACTAAATTGAATGTTGTAGCAAGTCTCTCTCTTCTCTGTCTGAGGCTTTACTATATTTGTCTCTTTTTCTCACTCTCAAAATAGCTTTCTGCTATTTTTTTTATTTTTATTATTATTTATTTTATTTTTTTTGGTACGTTTGTCACAACACAAACACAAAACAGCGGCACAAACAAATGTGACATATCATATATAGACTATATCAGGCAAGTAATGCGGTAACAGATTTTAAATATTTGAGTCCTTTATACTTATACATGTGCATGTGTATATGCATTTTAAAACCTGTATAGTAATAATAATACTACTACTATTTTTTTAAAGAATATTGCACATCAATAAGTATGAAGAATATAAAAACATAACAAAATATGCAGACGAGTAATAATGCAGATGAGTTTTTTCAGCTCTGAGCTCTTCAGACATTATGGCATCAATATAAGAAAATAAATCTTATTTATTGCATTTGAATACACTTGAAATGTACCTGAATCGAATTTCAGTTTCACACACAAAACTTCATCCTGATTTACTCTTCTCTTTTCAGTGTTTTATTGTATACCGTGGCACATTTTCATGTAAACTGACTGATGAGTGCAAACTAAAATGCTCAGAGACATTAACTGACAAGCAAATCCATTTCTGTCATGTGTGAAATAGTGCTGTGAGTTTTTTGTTGTTGTTGTTTTATTTTGACTTTTTTCTGTATTTCTCAAAGTATTCTTTCATCTCTTCCAAATTAAAAGGAAGCTTTCTGTTTTCTTATTTTTTGAAGTACAAAGGAGGCCGGTTTTTAAAGGTTAACATGAAATACATCAGGATCTGATTCTGAATTTTATCTATCAGAAATTGATTGAAGCTTGAAAGTAAATAAGGTCCATTTTAATGTCATGTTGACTTGAAAGTTGCTGTGTCAAATTTATTCTGATGGCATACTGTATGGCAAAGGCTGTCTGTTTCTTTCCCACTCTTCCCCCAAAAATGTCTGTTCTGGGAGTGTATAAGTTTTAACTGGTATGAAATTCTGTGAAAACGATGGATTGTTTTACAACAGGAACAAATGCACGTGCAGTGATCCACTTTATTTAGGACAGGGATATATTACAGTAAATTCCACTCACTTAACTGTAGGAGGCTCCAAATTCACAAAAATACACAAAACTACATACAGTTGCTTTAAATCACTGCATTGCTAATTGCACTGAATGATATTGAATAAAACCTTTAAATATCAAAAGGAAAAAACTGACAAATTAAATGCTATTTCTAGGTATCTCTAGGTCTAAATATAAATAAATATATTTATTTATTTTAAAAACTCCCTCTAATGTAATAATTAGCATCAGAGACGGTTACGATAACAGTGAATTATTTAGCCATTTATAGTCTACCTCTTTCTCTTTACACACATACACACACTTTCTCGCTCTGAGCTGGTGAGGTGTTGATGGAGTTTAGAAAGAGAGATCTCATCACTAACACATTACTGTCTCATCTGCTGCTAAATGTCCTTTCTGATGGCATCAGTGCTCGTCTGCGGCTCTTCAAAGAGGCTCATTTTACTAAACCAAGATTTTTCCTCTCCAAAGAAGGAAAGTATTTTTCTCAGAGCTCTCAGATGAAGTTCATTTGAATATCAACTTTGTCTAAGATGTTTCTCAGATACTGTAAGATACTGTAGCTCAGATCATTTGGTTTTGGAAAGACTTGTGACTTTTTGGTGTCTTGGTAAATCTGAGCACATTTTGAGACATTGTTGAGATCTCTTTTAAAACTCCAAATGAGACAAATTTGCGATTTCTTGGGTCTTTCCACTGTCTGAATTTTCTGATGGACTTAAGCCTAGGATGATGGAGACATTTGGTTTCATTGCCGTCTAGGAGAAACAAATGAGATATTAATAAGCCCTCATTTGTGATTTGCCTTTTTTAATATTAAAACTGAGGTCTGTTGTAATGAAATCTGTAATTAAAGAAAAAAAATGAACCAAATCTCTTTCTGTCTGGCAGGAGCTGTCTGAGGTGAACTCCACGCAGGTGAGGAGTCAGACGAACACGGCTCGTGTGGATGGATTACGGCCGGGCACCATGTACGTGATGCAGGTTCGCGCCAGGACGGTTGCCGGTTTCGGCAAATACAGCAGCAAAATGTGCTTCCAAACCCTCACAGATGGTACGAACCCCCACGCCAACGCTTGCGTGTGTTTGTGTGCGAGTTGTGTGTGTATGTGTGTGGAGGGTGATCTCATTCCTTGAGCAGATTTATTTAGAGTTGTCGAAATAAATGCTTCACTGTTCCATTTTTATGCTCAGTAGATTCCAAGTTTAACTGATCATCACTGTGTATCATAGACAGGTTATGTTATGTGTGTGTGTGTGTGTGTGTGTGTGTTTGACTGTTCCCAGACAAACTGCTTAGCTCAGTGATTTTTCACCAGGACCATGTGTGGCATTCAAGCCTTCCCAGAATGCTTAGCTCATTGATTAGAGAATGATGTGATTAATCATCATCTGTGGGGGGTCCAGTATCTATCTATCTATCTATCTATCTATCTATCTATCTATCTATCTATCTATCTATCTATCTATCTAACCAGCTTTCTCATTCTTTTAACACTCTCTATCTCTCTGCTTATTTTTTCTCTTTCACTCTCTCTCATGGGAAGTGAGTTGAATGTGTTTATTGTGTCTTGGGGCTCATTTCATTCATTAGTGGTGAAACACACACGCAAAGGAAAATTTCAGGTTTTCATCTGAGGTTCATTTGATTGTTTCCGAGTCCATTCTTTTTCCTTTTTTGTCAATGATTTTGTTTTTTGTTTTTTTAGAAATTTAGGCCTTTGCAAACTTTAAAATGGACAAGAAACACAAATTGCCTCCCTCTCTCTCTCTCTCTCTCTCTCTCTCTCCCTCACACACACACACACACACACACACACACACAGACACGTACGCACGCACTTGTAACCTCTGTCTCTCTCATGGGTTTGATTAATGGCTCTGTATCTGTAGTGTAGCATGTCCTGCCTGATGACTGTGCCAGACATACACACACACACACACCTACACACTCTCTCTCTCTCTCTATGGATGCCAGGGGGACTGGACTCTTCAGGACAGAAAGACATCCGCCAGGCAGCTGGCTAGTTCCTGGGGCTTCACACACAAACACACACACACACTGTACCTGTCCAGCTCACTCGCACTTTCATTTTTTAGGCTTTTACACAGCCCTCCTTGTCTTTGCTGTCACACTGGTGTAAATATAACTGAACTGCACTGGCAATCTGGGACACACACACAAAGAGACACAGGTCTAAGGTGTGAACATGGCCCTGTTGTTAGACGGTGCGACACACACTCTTTCTTAACTATAATTAATGCATTTGCACTTGCATATCCAATGCATTTACACTGTATTCAAGGTATACATATTATCCGTTAATGCATTGTTTAAGAATCAAAACCATGACCTTGACATTGCTAGCACCATGCGTTATTGTTTGAGCTACTAGATATACAGGAAATTCATGGCACACACACACCACAAACATGCAATTTATGCAACAAACACTACAAACATGTAGTGAAATCACTTATAGACGTGAGTGCGACAAACTTGCAAATCAGCTATGCTAATACACACTAAAATACACATGGCTGATTTGCGTGTTTGTTGCATGCGTGTGTAATTTGCACGATTGAATTGTGTGTTTCAGTTTTGAATGTTTTTTGCATGCATGTGCTGCATGTTTATTTGCTGAGTGCATCTGTGTGTTGCATGTTTGTTGTGGATGTGTGTGCAAGTTTGTTGCATGTGTGATTTTAATGGTTGTTTTATATGTTTTTGTTTTGTTGATTGCATTTGTGTTATTTGAATGATTGTGCATTTCGGTTTTGGATGTTTGTTCATGCATGTGCTGTTTGGTATTTAGTATTGCAAGTTCAGCGTGTGTATTTGCATGGCTGATTTGCGTATTTGTTGCATGCACATGGGTGTGGTTTGCATGATTGATTGTTGCATATTTGCATGGCATGGCTGATTTGCATATTTGTTGCATGGGTGTTTGTGTATGTGATTTTTGAATTGTATGTCTTTTGTTGCATGTGTGTGATTTGCATGATTGATTTTGGCTGATTGTTGCATGCATGTGCTGCATGTTTGTTAAATGTACATTGTGTTTTGTATTTGCATGGCTTTATTTGTGTATTTGTTGCATGCATGTGGGTATGATTTGCTTCAATGATTTGTTTCATTTTCAGTGTTTGTTTGTTGCATGCATGCATTTCATGTTGTGTATTTGCATGTGTGTTGCATGCATGTGTTACTGTGTGATTTGAATGATTGAACAGTTTGTGCGCTTATGTGTCAATGTGTATGTGTTGCATGTTTTAGGTTTGTGTATTTGCAACACATGCATGCACAAGAAAACATCTAAAACTGAAACACAAATCAGCCATGCAAATCATACAAACATGCATGCAATACACTCACAAATATTTAATGTAAATTCACTTGTCAGTATACATGCACTCAACAAACAGACAGACACGCACACTTATACATGCCCTTCATCCTGCTGTGTTGAAATATAGTATTCACTAACACAAATGAAATGGAAAATACAGACAACACAATGATGTCACACTGATGAAGACAAAACTCCCCGTGCGTGTGTGTGCAGGCGTATCCATGCCGTCATACTCACTAAAGTAATTAGTGCCCGCGTTCGCTCTGCGCCAGCTAACGGGTACATCCACTGGCATTCTGCCATGGCACGACATTCGTTACGACAATTAGCACCAATCACGGGGGAGAAAAGTCCACCTCACGCGCACACACCTTCCCTAGAAGCACAACACATGCTTTCCCTGGAGTCTGTCTCTTTCTCTCTCTCATTTTGACAGCCAGGTGTAATGACAAAGAAATGATTCTGTTAAATGAGGTGTGTTTAAACCCAGTACACACAGAGGCTGCTCTACTTCCTGTTGGCCATTATGGATTTAGCCAGCATGCTAAAAACGACCACGAGGGCGATTGTTTAATATCTAGGGTGCTATGACACACATACTTACACATGTATGCAGTGTTTTAATACACCTTCATTCATAAAAAAAAAATGCACACGATATGGGTGGAAATTGTGAATTAAAATGATTAAAATGATCGTGTTTGCTTCACACTAGTTTACTGGTCTAGACTAATATACGCTTGCAGTTCAGCACTGTGCTGGTTATATTTAACTGTTACACCATTTCGTCCCATGTTTGGCCTGTTTGGAGTAGGCTACACGCTTTTGAAGCACACAAATCAACCATGAAAGCATGTATGCATCCAATAAACATGCAACATATAAAAATGTGACTAATACTGTTCAAAAGTCTAGGGTTGGTAAGTTTTATTGTGAAATATTATTACAATTTAAAATAACTGTTTTCCATTTTAATATATTGTATAATGTTTATTCCTGTGACACAAAGCTGAATTTTCAGCATCATTACTCCAGTCTTCGGTGTCACATGATATGCTGATTTGGTGCTCGAGAAACATTTCTTATTATTATCAATATTGAAAACAGTTGTGCTGCTTAATATTTTTTTTGTGGAAACTGTGATTCATTTATTCAGGTTTCTTTGTAAATGTCTTACCTGTCACTTTTGATCAGTTTATGCATCTTTTCTGAATAAGAGTATTAATTTCTTCAAACAAATAAGCAATAAACCCAAACTTTTGTACAGTAGTGCAAAAGTAGAATGCAATGCAGTAACCACCATTTTTTTTGTTGTTGGGCTGTGTTTACATAGCTTCATGTAGCTAGCAGCTTTTTTTCGAGAGATTAGATCTGTCTGTCAAACACAGAATGAAATAATGATTTATATCCGTCTCTTTCACTCATGCTACGTCTTGTTTCTTCCCCCAGCTAACTTTCTCATTGTTTCTGACACTCTTTCGATCTTCTTTTATGTTTACATAGCTTTCTAGCCACATTTTTGTTAGTCCTTACTATTATTTCAGAAAATGCCAACTGCAGTTTAGCTATTTACAGTTGAGTAGCTTGTAGCTTAGCATGCTACGATCTCAAAGTAGCTTCCTCAAAAAACCACACAAATGTTTGTTCTCCTGTATATGCGTGAGGGTTTGTCTGTATTTGAACATCGACAAAAGACTTTCCATCATCTTTGTTTTTTTTAGACTGTGACGTTGGGATTAGCCGTGCTGATGGGCCACACACATCAATCACACACACTTCACTAGTCGCTGTCATTCGGCTGTGTACCTTAAGTGTTTTCCTTCCCTCCTTTCATTCAGTCTGTTCTTTTCCATCGCTCTTTCTCAGTTGACATCTGTCAGCGCTAGGCATTAGTATTACCTGACCACCGTGTTTTAGCGCTTCCTTTGTATCATTGTATCACTCTGTTATCCCTCTCTCTCCCTTCTCCTCCATTTCATTCAAAACTCACACCTCCTCACAGTTCTTAAATCTGTATTCTTGTCTTTTTCCGTACATCTTTGTGTCCCCCCCCCCCTCTCTTTCAATCTCCTATTCATGCAGTCCATGAAACACTTCCCTGAATGGCTTCTCTTGAAATGTTTTGTTTACGTTCTTTCATCCCCTATTTCATCTCTATAGGCAGCGGCCATTTCAGTTATTTCTGTAGCCTAATGCATCCTGTCTCTCTCTGTCTAGACGACTATAAATCAGAGCTGAGGGAGCAGTTGCCACTGATTGCGGGCTCAGCCGCGGCTGGAGTGGTCTTCATCGTGTCTCTGGTGGCTATATCTATAGTCTGTAGCAGGTGAGTTGGCCATTATGGAACCAGACGTATGACTACTGCATGTGCTCATGAGGATGAAAAGCTTTGAACTGGTTCAGCCTAGCTGAATGTGTTCCTGGTTCATGCTTTTACTTAAAGTGAATGTGGAACGTAATATATCAAATCATCTGCAATTCAGCCATCTACAAATGCGTATCAATAATTCAGTCAGTGATACAATTAGAAACACTGACAAATCAGATATTTAATCATTCTAAAATGTGTAACATTATGAATTATATGCTTTAATAATCAAAAGTAGGAGGTCTGTAAGAGAGTAGAACAGTAATATTGTGAAATATTATGGGGCAGTCGTGGCCTAATGGTTAGAGAGTCGGGCTTGTAACCTGAAGGTCGCCGGTTCGATTCTTGCACCGGCAGGAATTGAAGGTGGGGATTGTGAATGAACAGCACTCTCACCACCTTCGATACCATGACTGAGGTGCCCTTAAGCAAGGCACCGAACCCCTAATTGCTCCCCGGGTGCACCATACGTATGTATGGGTCACCATACTTGACAATACGTCACGACTTTCATTATTATAATTTAAAATAACTGTTTTCTGTTTTTATATATTTTAAATTGTAGTTTATTTTTATGATAGTAAACACTGAACAGTAAAGACATTACTTCAGTCTTCAGTGTCACATGATCCTTCAGAAATCATTCTAATATCCTGATTTGGTGCTGAAGAAACAGTTCTTATTATATTTTTGTATATTCATATTAGCATTTATTTGAAAAGGAAATATTTTGTAATGTTATAATTGTCTTTACTGTCACTTTTGATCAATTTAATGCATCCTGGCTGAATAAAAGCATTAAAAAATACTTATTGACCCCAAACTTTTGAATAGTACTATTTTTATATATTTAATATTGAACATTTTAGTACATATTAATAATAAAATAGTACATATTTTAATTTTATATTTATTATGTAGTATTAATGTATAATATTTTTTTCTAATATTTTATTACCATTGTAAACATTTATTTATTTTATTTATTTATTTATTTATTTTATTTGTTATTATTATTATTTTTTTTTGTAATTTTCAGTGATCTGTTCATGTCATATTTCAATGTCATGCCATATTTCAAATCTCATTGGTTAGATAGCCACTAGCTCTCCTCAAAGTACAAGCTCCTGCTGATAAATTGGTCTTTATCTGAGTCAGTTCTTTGCTGTAGGGTAACGTTAATGATGGGTGAGGTGATGCAATTCCTGTAAACAGTAAGCAATTCAAGCTTTTAATCCAAAAATAAAAGGAATAGGATAACAAAAGGCCTTTACAAACAACCAGACACAACTACATCCAAACGAACACGACAAAAAGTTTTGTCTTCTAACTTTACTTTTGGTCAGACAGAAATTTAAATCACAAAGCCTTTGAAAGGCTTTTTCTATTGTTGTGGTATCAAATATTGAATGCAACACCCCTACATTACACATACAATCTAAACAAATTGCAGTTGGTCACTTGACATATCAGACAGTCTCTTTCTGACTAAGTAGCTGGTTCTTTGCCAGAATAAACTGCGATTTGGACCAGACTTTTCTTCCTTGTCAGAAACTCATAACATGACACTATAATTTAGACTCTGCTCCATTATATTTCAGCCAGCCGAGCAATGCTATGCTGCACATATAAAATAACCCTCATTTATAACATACATTAAATTATCCCATAGCAGATCTATACAGGTGGAGCTGGGGAAGTGGAGGGTTTCTGAAATGTGCTGCAAAAGCAGCTGCAACTGCTACAGCATGCACAATATTTGCCAAATATTTGAATGTTGAGCAGCAAGCTCATTGGCTGCTGATATGAAAAGGAACCAATCATCTGTGCCATGTGAAAAATCATGTGATTTTATTGGATTGAGTTAGAACCAGCCTGCACCATCTAGAGTTTCATGACAGAACTTTGTATTTCTAATTTTTTTTTTCACTCCCCCTCTTTCCTTCAAAGGAAACGATCTTACAATAAGGAGGCCGTGTACAGTGACAAACTCCAGCACTACAGCACCGGAAGAGGTGAGAAAACCCCTTATAATATTGAGACCGTTGATGCTGACGGACATCTTTGTTTTACACTCGGCTCCGCCTCTTCCTCTGGGGCAAACCCGTCCTGAAATGGGTTTTTAATAAAAGAGAAAGCAAACATATAGGAAAACAAGGCGAGAGATGTGAGGTTACAGGAAATGCCGCGGGATGCGGTGTAATGGAGGAAAGGAACGAGGGATCGCTTCAGGCCTGTGCACTTTTTAGAAGCTGACACTAAAAAGCTTCCTACCCGTATGCATCCCGTAGCCCTGCGAGAAGCTTCAGGCTCATTAGGAAGTGAGAACTCTGTCTCTCTGTCTCCTTGTAAGCAACCTCTCCGAGGATTCGGTGGGCAATCTGCGAAGCTAAATTTAATTAACATAAGTGCAGACGAAAAAGTAAACAAATGATTTGACAGCCAGACTCACACATCAAACAGACAATTTAGAAAGAAGAAAAGAGAGCAGAGACTGTGAGAACATGATCTCGTTGTCAGGAGAAATATTCGGATAATTACTGTATCAGAATTTATTCAGTCTTGAATGTCAATGCATATGAGCTAAAACAAAGTGAAGGACACTCTACTATGAATATAATTGGCGAAAATGTCACAGCCATCCTTGGGTTTCCCAACATTAGCACTGTTAAAACTTTAAGGAAGTGTGGTGTCTGCATACAGAAGTTAACTTCATCAGGACTTTCAAACTTATTCCAGCTGGACATTAAAGAATTACCTCCAGCACCAAGGAGAGTTGGTACTACAGCTATTGTTAGTACTGTAAAACCATAATATAGTTAGGGAAAGGAAAGGGAAGTGGTGTGTGGCCAAGTATGGTGACCCATACTCTGAATTTGTCCTCTGCATTTAACCCATCCAAGTGCATGCACACAGTAGTGAACATACACCTGGAGCAGTGGGCAGCCAATGCTGCGGCGCCCGGGGAGCAGTTGGGGGTTCAGGTGCCTTGCTCAAGGGTTTCACCTTAGTCGTGGTCCCTGCCAGACCTGAGACTCGAACCCACGACCTTCGGGTTACAAGTCCAACTCTCTATCCATTAGGCCACAACTGTTATATAGGAGCTACTTCAAATAGTCTAAAGTTTTAATCTATTTATTATTTATTTAATGAAAATGGAATCTATCTATCTATCTATCTATCTATCTATCGTGCTATTTATCGTTCTATCATTCTGTCATTCTGTCATTCTGTCTATCATCCCATCAGTAAATTCATCCATTTATCCATCATTCTCTTTTATCCTCTCTGATTGAAACATTCTAACGTTCTATCTACCATTCTGTCTTCGTCTGTCTCTCAATTCTATTGTTCCTGCTATCATTCTTTCAGTCTCTTCATCATTGCGTCTATCTGGTGTTATATTTAGTTTGTAAATAGCTTAATTATATGCTGAAGTGTAATGGTAGGACAAAAGTTTTTTGTTATAATCTTTTCTCCCATGAAATTGCAGCATTACTGCACTTGCACAGGCAGTTATAGGAGTCTGTGTGAAATTGTAAGCTCCATGTTGTCTTAAATTTTTCTTTTTGTCTGTTGTGTCACAGCTATTTCTGTACCTTTATTTTGCTGAGTCACAACCAGTGCTGTTGTGCTAGTCACTAAGCTGGAACCTGGTTAGAAATTACACGCCCACCACACTCTCTCATTCTCCCTCTCCCACTCTCTCTTTCTCTCTATAATGAGCACCCTAAGGAGCTGAAAGACTTAAATTGCTGTGAATGGAGAAAAATGAATGCTGGACATAAAATGGAAATATGGTTTTGTGTAAAATATTGATTTAAAGCGTAATAGAACTTTGCAATAGTGAGGCAGCCGTAATGTGGCAGGGTCATAATGGAGTACGCTTCATAACGCATGGCTTTTTAATACCAGAGAGAGAGGAAAAAAAGCATCTCTCACCTAAGAGATCAGCGAGATGCAACTAATCTGATCTAAATATGCTTACACAGTGTCAGACACTCCGCATAAGAGCACAAATGGGCTGATATTCTCAAAGCTTCTTAACCTGAGACAGATCCTTTTATGTATCAGGACGCATCAGAGACGGCTGTTCTTTCAAAGCTCAGAAACAATGCGATTACACGGGCCAGGGGTCGAAGTTTGCCGTGTGCAAGCGATGTATTAAGATGCTCCTGTTCACAAAGCAAGATTAACAACATTCAAAATAAAAAGAGATACTGGATGGGAAAGGCTACAGTAAACTAATGGCCTCCTGGAGTTTACTTAACATATGAATTCAGTTCTGATTCCATTTTAACTTTATATTTCAATTTATATAGCTGGCCACTGTAATATAAAGTGTTTAATGCAACATTAAAAAATATTAAATTAATATATAAATATTAAACATTTGTAATAGATAACAGTAGATATAGAGATAGACTATAAATATTCAAAATTATTTAAGAAACATAAATAATTGTAATGATAATTGAATTTCAATAATTATTTAACAAAGAATAAGTTACTTTGTTGGATGGATAGAATGATAGAAAGATGGATAGAAAAATATAACGGCAGAATTAGATAGAATGATGGATGGATAAACAGCTGGAATGAACAACAAGAATGATAGATAGACAGATAGATGGATAGATTATTTAAAATAAAGTTATTTTGTCAGATGGACGAATACAAATTTTCAAAATTGTTAACCAAAATTGTTAAATAAGTTATTTTGTAAGGTGGATGGATGGATGGATGGATGGATGGATGGATAGACAGACAGATAGATAGACAGACAGATAGATAGATAGATAGATAGATAGATAGATAGATAGATAGATAGATAGATAGATAGATAGATAGATAGATAGATAGATAGATAAAAATATTCAAAATTAATAAATAAAAATAATTGTAATGATAATTTGGTTAATTTAATAAAAAAAATCAATTATTTTGTCATGTGGATGGTTGGATATAAATATACAAAATTAATCAATAAAATTATTTTTATGATGATTTGGTTAATTTATTTAAAATAAAATTAATAAAAAAATAAATAAAATCTTTTTTTTTTTTGTCAGGTGGATGGATGGAAGGATGGAAAGGTAATTGTTATTTTAAGTTCTGTAGAGTTTTGTGACATGGCTGGATGTTTTCTATTAATAAATAATCACAAACAATAGTGTACTATTGAGTCCAAGACCAGACCAAGTGTTTGTCCTCAGGTGCTTGGCCAGAAGTTTCTGTTGTTCTGTCGCGTAGGGTTTTCGTGTCCCTCTCCAGACTCCCGCACTTAGTGTCCTGCTGCCCCGGGTAGAAGTGATGCATTCTGGTCTCTCTCTGAGTCCTCTCTCTCCTGCGGGACCGGGGTTCAGTGGAGTGGCAGAGCAGTTGGTGTTCCAGGCACGCATGGATCAAGTGGCTATGAAATATTAACACATATATTTTTATTTCCCTTTCTCAGCCATAAGAAACGAGTGGAGATGTTGCGATGCATTACTCTAGAGGACAAAGGGAGATAATCTGTTTGCCATTTGAGTTATTGATGAGAGAAACCACATTTCTAAAATTAAAGCACTCTGTAGGTTTGTGCACGTGTGTTTGAAATGAAAAATTTAACAAACCTGCATGACTTTTTTCAGGTTAAAGGGTTCAGATTCCTTCTATCATTTTTTCTCCTGATGTCCACTTAAAATGTTAGTAAAGCTTTGAAATGACTAGGGACCTTGTTAAAAATAAACTTCAACGCTTCATTTATAATGCCATGGTCCTTTTGAAGGATCTGCAGAGCGTAGGTGCTACACACACTGAAGAAGGGCACAATATTTTAAAAACACTGGTTAGTTGTGTAGGATTTAAGGAATCAAGGCATCTTTTATGCTTCCTCCACTGGTTTCTGGTCACTGATTAGGCATTGTTGACATTCAGATGTAATTATGTTAATGTTTTTTGAATTTCTGATGTCAGAAGTCCAAAGATTTCAGAATGAGCCATTTTTGCAGCATAAATGATATCAGTAAATATTATTTGTCATTTTTTTGGAATTTTTTATTTATTTATTTGTTTATTTTAACGGTATGTGTTCATAGTGGATCAAGCTAAATAGATAGATATTCAAACTTAAGAAATAAATATCAGAAATGTTAGTGATAATTTAATTTGAATAATAATTTATTTCAAATGAAAAAACATCAAATAAATTATTTTGTTGGATGGATGGATATACTATCAAAATTCTCAATGAATAAATAAATATAAATGATCTTCATGATAATTTAACTTTACCCATGTTTTCATAGTGGATCAAGCTTGTAAAGTAAAATAAATTTAATTAAAATAAAAAGGGTATTTGACTTCAAACCATTCTCTATATATGACCCTTTAAATTCAACATGAGACAATAATAATGAGACACATTTTTGAGTGAATATTAAGTAAAAAATAATGTAGAATGAGGCTTGATTTTACAGTATTTTGAGATTTTTGGGGAATTTTATTTATTAATATTATTTCTTCCAGCACACACGGCAACAAAATAAAAGCAGAAAAGTCATTTCAGCAGTCATAAAAGTTATTATATTTTGATGAAAGATCATGAAAACCAACATTTTTCTTTATAATAAAATGCATTGTTGAATCATGCATAATAAAAACCTTTACAGTTTAAGACAGTAAATCGGGTGAATTTTGATTTATTTTCCACTGTCGTCTGGACTCTAGGGCTGTCAGTAAAGCGAGTGCTGGATGGGTTATTATTGTGCCAGAAGACTTGAATGTCTCATGGCCTTTCTGTCACGCTGGGTGACATACCCCAGTCTCTCCACCCCCCAGCGTCCGAGTCAGCGCTCACCTCTTCTGAAGCAGATGTTAACGACTCTTGCCTGTGTCTTTCAGTGTGATTGCATCAGCTTCCACACCTGCTTTTGGGTCTCTTCTTATTGGGCAGCGGATATGAACACCTCCTTTTAGAGCTCGTTTAATGTTTGGTTTATTTGTGTGGGTTGCTGGTTCTCTCTGGTTCTCTGAGATTACTTTCTGCATCCTCTCTTGCTCACACACACACACACACACACACACACACACACACACACACACACACACACATACTGATGTTTACACATGAAGTTTCATCTTCTGCCATGAAGAGCAGTTTGATAGCATGTCTGCGTTATCTGTTTATGAGGTCCTGTGGGGGATGAAGGCAGAGGAGAATTTGATTCGGCTCTATTGGAGAAGCAGAGCGAGAGAGAGAGAGAGAGAGAGAGAGAGAGAGAGAGAGAGATTCACTGCAGCTGTCTTGTGTTGCCACTGCTGTTTAATGATGACATAGTCACAAGCTATGAATCCGTAATGTTCTTAAAGGGGGAAAAAGAATAAACACTGTAATGGCTAGCAATAGAGGTTATTTGTTTTTAAGGTTTGGAGTTAAAAGACTCTGGTTCAGATTTCAGTTCCACTTAACAATTGCACAACAATACAAACAATATGTACAAAAATACAGTGTAATACTTAAAAATACAAATAATGCAAAAAATACGAAGTAATAAATGTAATACAGTTTACAATTAATTATTATTTTGAAATGCTCTACCACAATGTTTGTTCATATACAGTGTGTATATATATATATATATATACATACATATATACACACACAGACACTACCAGTAAAAAGTTTTTGAAAAGTAAGATTTTTAATGTTTTTAGAGAAGTTTTCTGCTCACCAAAAATATTTTTACTATTTAAAACAACTGTTTTCTTTTTGTTATTTGTTTAAAATGTAAATTATTCCTGTGATCGAAGCTACATTTTCAGCATCATTACTCCAGTCTTCAGTGTCACATGATCCTTCAGAAATCATTCTAATTTTTTTTTTATAATTATACTGGGGAGGAGATATTATAGAAATTAATACTTTTATTTAGCAAGGATGCTTTACGTTGATCAAAAGTGATGATAAAGACATTTATATTGTTACAAAAAAATTCTATTTCAGATAAATGCTGTTCTTCTGAACTTTCTATTCATCAAAGAAACCTGAAAAATTCTACTCGGCTGTTTTCAACATAATAATAATAATAAAAGTTTTTTGAGCAGCAAATCAGAATATTAGAATAATTTCTGAAGGATCATGTGATTGGAGCAGTGATGCTAAAAATTCAGCTTTGAAATCACAGGAATAAATTACATTTTAAAATATATTCAAATAGAAAATTTAAAGTTATTTAAATTATTTTAAATAGTAAAATTATTTGAAAATGTTACTGTTTTTGCTGTACTTTGGATCAAATAAATGCAAGCTTTGGCGAGCAGAAGAGACTTCTTTAAAAAACATTACATATCTTTTGACTGGTAGTGTAATAATGCTATGAATTCTTTTTTCCATCAAAAACAATAGGACAATTTTGGATAATGTTTTCCATGCAGTTAAAATGAAAGTGTGCTGAAATTTGAAAGCTTTGAAGTGGAATCAATGCATCATAAAATAGTCCAAATTATATGTGTGGACTACTTTTAGTGCTTCACTTATGCATGCTTTTCAAGCTTACAGTTCATTGTTATTTTCGTACTATATTCCAGATGCAGAACAGCTAACAGGACTGAATGTCATGAAAATCATTTGGTCTCTGTATTTTTATTTATAACAATTCCCAACCCTATTTATTTCAGTGTTTTATGAGAAACTATTGATGTCATCAGCATCAGGCGATGGGTGCAGTAATCATTTTCATATTTCAGATAAATCCACTCTGTTTTAGATTGCCTCTTGTTTAACCACTCATATTGGATTTGTTTATTTACTGTTTCGATAAATGCATTAAAACAGAAATGGTTTATAATAACGTGCTTAGGCTTGACCTGCTTTCGTTTAGATCGTAAAATAGATTTACCATAATGTTTTTACAACTGCATTGAAATGAAAATTGTTAATAACGCCACGCAAAAAAGCATTTCAGTGATTTGTGGAATTCGGTTGTGTTCTAGAACTCACTTTGAGGCCAGATCTGTCCAACTGCCACACGCCCATGGGCTGCCCGACCCTGCCAGGCTCTCCGGGGATGAAGATCTACATTGACCCCTTCACCTACGAAGATCCTAATGAAGCCGTCAGAGAATTCGCCAAGGAAATAGATGTCTCCACTGTCAAGATTGAAGAAGTTATTGGGGCAGGTGTGTTGCTTGTTTATTGCTGATTATTCAACATGCATATGTTAATGCACGAATGACCAGCTTAAAACTTATAATAAACAGCACTGACAGTAAAAAAACGCAACTGTTACACGGCCATCTCTCTGAGACAGATATGAAGCACATCTACCTCTCTGAACTTTTATATGCCCTTAGTATGTCTACATTTCCTCACAAACACAAGTCAGACACACAATGCAGCATCCTGAGGGTCTGTGCCCTTCTCCTCGTCTTCTTGGCGAGTCGCGGTGGAGACGTGTTATGACTCACAGTCTGCTCTGCTTCAGACAGCTCAAGTTAATCCACTGATGCACCTCATATGGATTTCACACAGATCACAACAAATACTCTCAACCTTTTAGAAGTAAAACTCAAGTCAAAGTTGAGAAAGTTTCTCTTTATTCTATCCTTTACTATTTTTGCCCATTTTATCTCAAGCTTTATTGATTTTAGAACACTTCTGGGGCCACACAAATATAATCAAGCTTGCTTTAGCTTCCAGAAAGGTTATTGTAGAAAGAGTCTCCATTATGCAACCAGGGGTTTGGTGATATACTGAAGGTCAGACTGACCCCATTGACTCATTCCTGTATTACATCCACTTTACTTCATCTATAATTTTGTGTAAACAGCCCAGATCCTTCACTGTGAAGCTACCACATCTTGACCACATCTGAACTGTTTGTGTGTCTGTGTGTGTCTCTGTGTGTGTGTGTGTGTGTGTGTGTGTGTTATAAAATATTCTAGGGCGAATTGTAGTCCAGACCCAAGATTGACTATTGAACAATGCTTAGAAAGTTGCCATTGTGATTGTCACAGTGTTTTGGAAAAATAAGCCTTTAATATGCAGTTTATAATCTTTAATGCTCACAGTTTGATATCTGAAAACTTTGGGACCTTTTTATTTACTGTAAGTTATGTAACATCAGAGTACACTTGGATTGGCCAATACAGAATTTTATTTTATTTTATTTTATTCAAAACATCTACCTGTGCTTACACACTAGTTCACACTACTTCAGAGAACATTGAATCATTGAAATCCATTATTTGCAATTGATACGGTTTGCTTCCATATATAATATTATATATTCATTCTTTAAAATCTGGCTTCCTTTAATTGGCTTTTAGGAATCCGATTTGCTGTTATTTCTTGATTCACAGTTCCTTCTACACCTCTAGACAGATCATAGACATTCGTATCCATCAAATTGTAAAGTTTGAATCTACTACCTTTTGGTTCTGAGCTTGGATCTTTCACTGCTGCCATTCCATCCCCATTTAGCCAAAACTACTCAGATATCCTAAAAGCTTCACCCTTTAACAAGGCATAATGAAACAATTAGAGAGAACTTCCCTCAGTAGCTGACTATCAGCAGTAGAAGCTTCAGTATTTTTTTGATGGTTTTCATGGTCTTTCACTCATTCCTGTGCCTCAGGTGAGTTTGGGGAGGTCTATAAAGGTCGACTGAAACTGCCTGGAAAACGAGAGATCTACGTTGCCATCAAAACACTGAAGGTGGGCTATTCTGAGAAGCAGAGACGTGACTTCCTGGCTGAGGCATCAATCATGGGCCAGTTTGACCACCCCAACATCATCCGCCTGGAGGGTGTGGTCACCAAGAGCAGACCGGTCATGATCGTCACAGAGTTCATGGAGAACGGGGCACTCGACTCCTTCCTTAGGGTAAGTGCAACATCTAAAACAAGCACCCTCTGTCTCTCTCTCTCTCTGTATGTTTCATTCTTTCCCTCTGGTGTGGAGAAATACGCTGCTTAATCAATGTTCAGCCCATTTTTTTTCAATCTCATGGATTGGTTCTCCCTAGCTTTGATCTGGTGCTGCAATATAGGGCCTCTTTGAAGTTGGCTTAGAAATCCACCACATCCGAGTAGCGTCGCCATCGATCCACACCCCCCACCCCTGTTTGTTATCGTGTGTTTGGTTCAAAGCTTTCGCTTGTGCAACATGGCGGCTATGTACAGAAGTTTCGAAGGAACTGTAAGGTCTCACATTGTGTGTTGTAAACACATTTTAGACAGCTACTAATGAAGAGCATTAAACACAAATGGTGCATGAAAAGGAAAATCAATGTCTCTTTTACAGTCTTGCACATGCACAAGATACTTAATCCGTGCTGCTGTTTATCTTAAATTATGGAAGGGTCTGCCTCTGTATGAAACAACCATTTTATTAATTAATTTGTTTCTAAAAGATTAAAGCACATTCATGTCTCAGAGCAACATGCAGCTGTTTGATTTCACGCTAATTGCAAAGACAGTCTACTGCAGCTGGATCAAGGGTACAGTGGAGACAGCAGCAGCTTATGGAGAACCTCCAGACTCTGGACTAATTCACACTAGAGCTTCTAATATGGATGTGAGTCTGTGAGATGTCAAATTTTGATTGGTTTGGTTGGTGTGAATGTTGATGTGAACTCCATGGTTCCTTCATGCACGTCTAAATTTGGATCATGTGGTTCATATGCTTTTTTTGAATGACGTACAACTTAAAAAACAAATAAAAATAACGTTGATAATGCATTCTGGGAAATAAGGTGTTTTTCCACCGAATTCTGTTTATTAAATATAAATATGAAATACATAAACTAAAAACTATCTATCTATCTATCTATCTATCTATCTATTGTTCTGTCATTCAAACATCTATCTATCTATCTATCTATCTATCTATCTATCTATCTATCTATCTATCTATCTATCGTTCTATCGTTCTATCATTCTATCGTTCTATCTATCGTTCTGTCATTCTATCTATCGTTCTATCAGTCTATTGATCATTTCTATCTGTCTCTCATTCTATCTGTTGATTTATCAGTCTTTCTACCTATCTTTTTTACCTATCTTCTAGCATTCTATATATCTATCTTTCGTTCTAACTATTCATCGTTTTATTATTCTATTCAAGAGCTTTATTGTCATATGTACTAGAGTACAATGAATTTCTTACTATTGTATCTGTAATTATGTTTTGATACATTGAATTTTGAATCTGAATTTTAAAGGCACTCACAATTCAATTCTGAATGGCACACAACTACAAACACAATCCTAAAATTTGATTGGTTGATAGGAATATTGTTCCAGAAACAGTATCATATATCCTGGGGCATGTCCTGCTTTGACATGTCATGTTAAGCTTTTTTAAATAGAGTTAAATGGAAACAGATGATTACATTATTCATTAACCCAATACTGTACAACCAAAAATGTGTTTACAGCTAAATACCAGGAGACTGAGGTTTGACTGATGAACGTCATGTGATATTTTTGGTTTTTTTTGTGGCAGCAAAATGATGGGCAGTTCACAGTGATCCAGTTGGTGGGGATGTTGAGGGGAATTGCCGCAGGCATGAAGTACCTGTCGGAGATGAATTACGTCCACCGAGACCTGGCCGCCCGCAACATCCTGGTCAACAGCAACCTCGTGTGCAAGGTGTCGGACTTCGGCCTGTCCCGCTATCTCCAGGAAGACACCTCTGACCCCACCTACACCAGCTCACTGGTAAGATTTTGCCCAGGCACGTCAGACTCACCACCTCATTTAAACAGGAGCCAATAGGTGCCATGTTTTGCATTGTTGCTTGAGATCATTGAAAAGGCAGGTATTGACTGTTTGCAATTGCCCCTCGTTTCCTCAAGCTTCGGTCTTATTTTCTCATTCTTGTCTGCTTTGTCTTTTATTCCCCAAAATGTCTCCAGAAAGAAACAGTGCATTGTCTCCCTGGCAGGGCATGACAGTTTCCTGGAAAAAAAACTGCATTTAAATTCTGTATGTGATTGAACACAGCCAAGTGACTGGACTTCCAATAGCCTGCCTCCCAAATGGATTGCTCAGACTTCCAGAATTCTCTATTATGTATCATTAATAGGCATCCAGGGCATCATTAGCCCTCCTGTTCTGTGGATCTTTAATATTAATATGAAATACTATTTTCTCCTGCCTCCTCGAAGACTCTCTATTCAGAGCGCTGTGGTATTTTTGGTGCCGCGGATTCGCCGCATTCGTAATTATCTGGGTTTACTGATAATTCATTGTCTTGTTCTGTCTTATCTGACACTGTTATGATTTCTGTATTCATGCCGGTTTCAGAGGCGCTTTTCGCATTGACAGTCACACTTTTAGCGTGGTCAACCGTTTCCTCCACATTGGAGAGAAACAGCCCTGGGTCACATCCTTTATTGAACGCGTTTTAAATTCACTTCAGACTTCTCATAGTGTCCCATGCATTGTAAGCAAACAATTTCATCTTTTACACTCGGGTGGTTCCTCAGCGCTGGTGAGCAGAGATGTGAGGCGGATGATAAAGAGACGAGACGACAGACAGGGAATATTTAGCTACCGTTTTGTCTCTCTTAAAACGTGTGAAAGCTCATTAAGCCCCAAAGGCAGCCGCCATTCACAAACAGGATGTCCTGCGGTGTCTGTTGATTGACAGGAATATGCGGCAAAGGTGTGAATAGGGGTGTGATACTGATGTGACTTCGCTGTCTTCCTTACTGATAGAGAGAGGATTTAATTACCCCCTGGGTTATTATATTTTTGCCGTTTTTGTTCACTTGTCAGCTTTTGATGGCCTCTGTTTAATAGTTTAGATAGATAGATCTATCTATCTATCGTTCGTTTGTTCATTCTGTCATTCTATCTATCCATCCATCTGTCTGTCTGTCGGTCCGTAGATGAATCGAATAATTGAATACCCAAACAGCTCAGTCACATTCAGTCGTTCAGTCTGGACACGCAGAACAGCCAGATTACGATCTGGACTCTGAGGACGAGACATTTGTAAGTACGTCTGCCCGTCCGTCCGTCTGTCACTCTGACATTTTGCTTTCTAAATTTGTTTTCAGCTGATTTATGTTCTGTGTCTAACTTGAAGATAACAATCTTGCACTTAAACACACACAAACTCTACCCAGAGAGTTTCTCACCCGAAACTGGAGGGCTCTTGGGCTTGGAGGAGATGATATAGAGAAGGGAGTAAAATTGAAAGGGAAGAAATAAAGAAATGTCCCTCACATTCCCAGCATGAACACAGATTTCCCTCTCGCTGTCAGCGTGACAAGTGCAGTGGCTGTGTGCTGCAAATGGAAAATAAAACTATTTACACTGAGGTGGGATCTGAATGTGTGACACCCATTCGCCCTGCCACCCTCCTTTCTGTCACTTTCTGTTTCCCTCTTCTTCTCCCTCTCCCATCCGAGGGTTGCAATTTGGCATGCTGGAGTGTGGAATGTGACATGTTCATTCTCTCTTTCCTCTGTTTACTCACCATTTCAATTCCTTCGGTGTCTTCAGTTTTCCCTTACTTGTCTTCTCAGTTCCAGGTGTTGAAATCTGATGTCCTGTAGCATCTGGTGCAGTCTCGTTTAGCCAGACTTTTGCCTGTTGGCGTCAAGACTGGTTCACATTACGGCTTATTCTGGCCAAGAGCTGTCAGTTAAACTAGTTCAAGTTGCCCAACTTGGTAGTGTGAACTAGCCTTAGATATGAAGGATCCATCTGACCATCATGGAGTTGTCTGGTTTTGTTGGATCAGTGTTGGCAACACAGCTCCAATACTGTTGTTCATGTAGCTCAAGCAGAGCCAAGCTCATGGGTTAAATTCCAGAGGAATGCATGGAGTGCTAAAAATGAGGAATTCTTTAAATTATTAAATAATAATGTCAAATTTAGTGAACATACAAAGACTGTTAAACAAAATTAATTTAAAGGGATAGGTCACCCAAAAATGAAAATTCTGTCATTAATTACTCACCTTTATGTTGTTCCAAACCCGTAAGACCTTTGTTCATCTTCTGAACACAAATTAAGATATTTTTGATGAAATATGAAAGCTTTCTGACCCTCCATAGACAGCAAGGGAGCTACCAAGGTCAAGGCACAGAAAGGTAATAAGGACATTGATAAAATAGTCCATGTGACATCAGTGGTTCAGCTGTAATTTTATGAAGCTATGAGAATGCTTTTTGTGTGCAAAGAAAAAATAACAACTTCATTCAGTGATTTCATCACTGAATGGCGGTGGACAGTGACAGGGAAGAGAAGAAATGTTGAATGAAGTCGTTAAAAAAGTCTCACAGCTTCATAAAAATATAAAAATATCTCACTCGAGATTCCTGCAGTGCGCTTTCAGACTTTCTCTGAAACCCTCCACCTTCCCCAGCTCCACCTGTACAGATCTGCTACGGGTTATTTTATATGCTATTTGGGCAGCAGCAGTATGTCTTAAATACTCATGGCACCATATCGGCATATGCATTGGCAGTAGCAAGTTCCTGTACTTGCTTGCAGCAGCAGCAATCTACAACTACAGCAATAACCAACAGCAGCAGCGTAGCAGATCTATTCTGCCAAGACCAAATACATTAACATTGTCATATACATCACCATGCTAAAATCTTCTGAGAATTGTCAGGATTGAATTACGGTTGAACCACTGATGTGACATGGACTATTTTATCGATGTCCTTGCTACCTTTCTGGGCCTTGAACGTGATAGTTGCATTGCTGTCTATGGAGGGTCAGAAAGCTCTCGGATTTCATCAAAAATATCTTAATTTGTGTTCCGAAGAACCAAGGTCTTACGGGTTTGGAACGACATGAGGGTGAGTAATTAATCACAGAATTTTCTTTTTTTGGTTGCACTATCCCTTTAATATATAAGCTTTTCATTTCTCACAGCATCAAGCAGGTGGGTATGAGTGTTTACAGAACATAACTCTGAGAACAAAGTGAAATATTCAGGAACACGCAGTGATATCCTGTATATTTGCTACTAGATGTCTCAAATAAAACTTTAAATATCTCTTTCAGATATTTTTTGTTCCCATGTTCCCTCCATGGGAAAACATGAGGCTAAAGCCAGTTAAAAAGAGAATGCATAACCTCACCACTATCAGATTTAGTACATGTACAGTCTGTTCACCTGCTAAATTACATCTTAGGAAGGACAAATGAGGAGAAATGCATCTCTGTGTGTGCATTTGATCTAGTCTGATAAATGTCAAGTGTCACAGGTAGCTAAGCCAGTATAAGCCCATCAGTTATTACATTCCCTGTCTGTATGTGTGTGTGTGTGTGTGTGTGTCAGTCCCCTGTGCAGTGCAGCTGAGATGAACATGTGTGCTCTTTTTGCGCTTAATCTTTCCTGATCTCACAACAGCTCGTTTTGAGCAATCCTAATAGTCTACAACAGCATTTAGCTGGAAATTCTCAAGGTCAGTATCACAGAGCCAGATTCACTCTGAATGAAGGGTGATGCATGCTTTAATTTATGCCAAGCAAAAAGGTTTTTGTTAGAATCATAAGGTAACACTAGATTTTATATTTTTCTGAAGAAAATTAATATTTTTTCGCCCACGTTTTATGTTTTTCTGAAGGAAATGAATGATTTTTGCCCAAAACTCATCACCACAAAAAGCAAATAGTAATAGTGTTGTCTGCCTTTAGTATGTAATTTGGACTGCAACATTCATCATGGTTTATTTTAGTCAATTTAAACTGTCAATTCAGTCTCAAATTCATAGGTTTATGCAACCTTGACTCTGGCCTCTCTTGTAAAATGTGAGCAGATTGGTTAGCAAGTTATAGCGGGTATCAACACTTTACCACACCGCCGTCCTCAGCTGTCATTATTTAAACATGCTATCTGACCTTTGACCTGCGAACCATGTGACAGCTTGCAAACCTCACACAGTGGCGTGCAAGTGCTCTTTCATTTAAGCACAAAGAACTCTCAAAGGAAAAGAAAGTGCGTTCATGTCAAGGAAAAAAAAGAATACTTAACCTGGTTCTGAAAGACAAGGTCATAATCTAGTATTAAAAATCCTGGACGGGTAATTGGGAGGAAAGGATGATAAAGGATTAGGTGAGCATGGTTTAATTTGCGCTGTCCCCGTCAGGCGTTGAGGCGGTGGCAGGGCGGTACAGGACGGTACAGGACCGGGAAGAGGGGGCGAAAGGTTAGCGATGCACAGTTAGACTGCTGCTATCTGAACCACCTCCCTTGATGTCTGATTTGCCTGCTGATGTTAATGCAGCACAAATTGGACTGGAATTTGAAATTAATGTAAGGGAAGGAGATATAAGCAAATGAGATCTGTGAGGCCCACAGAGACACAGAATGTCCATGGGTTATAATTTAAAAGCATTTAGACAAGGTGATCTAGTATTCACATTTTGGAATTATTGGTTTGTTGACATCAGTTTGGCATGGGTATCAAACAATGAGAAATCTTATATCATGTTACTCATCTATATTTTCACGTTATTATAAATTACATGTTTTTTTTCACCAGTCTGTAAATTTCTTCACTTGTATGTAATGTAAAGTAGCAATAGACAGACAGACAGACAGACAGACAGAGAGTCTCCTATCTCTTTCTGTCTAAATAATATGCACAGTTTTTCAGATCTAAATATATGCCACTGTCATCTTGCCTCATGCAGGCACATTTCCGATGCAGATTGTTTGTGTTTGGGACATTAAACACTGGTGGTGTGTCTTTCTTCTGCAGTTGTTCAAGTGTTGTTTGCTGTGAGCATGTGCCGCTCTGAGAGACAGATCTCCATTGTTCTGTCAGACTGCAACTCGGAAATAGTGACAGACAGTGGAGCGTCAGACAGACATATGGATCTATTCCTATAAATGCTGAATGAATGATAAACCACATTATTGTATTTGACCAGGCGGTTCATGTTTGAATGATTAAATTGTTTTTATTTGATTTGATTTTATTTCATTTATTTTACCCCCATTTTTTTAAACCACACTTCAAACAAGCTATCATAGGTGTAAGACACTGCCACTTTTGCATTAACCATTACTAGTTCGTTTCTGTTATGTTCACACTACATGGGTTCAATGTAAATGTAATTGTCACTAACCTGAAGTCAGTGTTTATGTGCACTGTCTCTGTAGTGACAGGCCTCTCATCACAGATAGCAGTCAGTGAAGGTGACCTGTATGACACTGGTCTCTGTTGTATGTAGGTTCATTCCATCTTGTATTAGAATCGATGAAGATGAAATTGAGTCTTTCAGGTCACTGAACACAAAGGGCAGGAGAAAATCCAAGCAGAAAGGGTCATCAAATCCCTCATTTGTTCTGTGTTTTTCATTTGATAAAATAATTTCTTTGTTTATATTCTGAAGCATTTTATTTTCCCTGAAGTCCATTTATAAAGTTAGTCAAGGCTTTACAGTTATACTTGCTTTTGTTGGCATTTTTGCTACTGTGTCTTTACTGTGTCTCTTTTATGATTGGCTAACTGCCTTGTACTGTAGTTCTTTCCAGTGTTGTTCATCAGGGTGGGCAAAATTGTTGAATCCACCTATGATATCTGAACATGGGTGGTCATATGTTATTGTGCTTTTGGTTGTCATAGTGCTCGCTGTTGAAAAATGCCTGGTTTTATGCCTGACAGATTTCCAAGGTCCTAAACACAAAGCAGGGCATTTTGCGTGTATTGTGTGTTATAAGCGTGACGATTTCCGAATGACCAATTTTTGCAGCTTAGTTTCAGTATATGGTCTTGGGTGGGCTGGAAGATTTGTGTTTACATTACGTCAGATTCTTTTATATCAAAAGAGCAAAGAAAATCTGATTTTAATGTGGTGGTGTGGCCCCTTTAAGATTATTGGCCTTTATAAATCTCTGATAATCCTGAATGAGGTGCTGCAGAATTATTACAGGAATATTGTAAGTGAATATTGAATTCACATACAAGGATGGTGAGCTTGTTTTCAAGCCCTTTCATCTCTAAATTCTATTTAAACCAAATGAGAAAAAAATCCAATAAGAGCGAGCCTAAAAGATCCTTCTCTCACTTTCTTCTCTTACATGGTTTTCTGCTTCACATTGACGCAAAGCAGATGTAATGGGTTGCAAAAATATAGTGATAGATGGATAAAGTAAAAAATCAGGAAAGATATAGTACTGGAATATTCCCTAAACATACATTAAATAAGGGAACTAAGGTGTTTCTAAAAACCAGAATGCGTAAAATAAGCAACCATGTGGCAACCACATTGTAACTTGGTAAAAATAGTTTAGGACACATTAACTGCATGGAAACAGACCCTAACATCACGGCACTGGGAGTTTTGCATGGGTAAACACCACTTACATTTTCTTCAAAAAATGTAAAATGTTTCATTCCTGTCACTTCTTGCCCTAAACACACTCCAGATTGACTATATGCTGCTCAGCTTTTCCTGTCATTTCAGCTTTCGTCTGGTTGACGTCAGATGCAGGACTGAACTAACTGACATCATTAGACTGGAACATAAAGCATGTGGATCTCAAACCAGTTGTGTGTGTGTTTTGTCATTGTTTGTGTGTGTGTGTGTGTGTGTGTGTGTGTGAGGTGAATCTTAAAACAAACCGCTGTCAATTTTAATCAGTGAGACATACAAATCTAGCCTCAGGTAGACCAATTACAGACAGACACGCTCCACAGACGAGGCTAGGCCCTCCTCACAAACACACACACATCCACTCTTCAAAGAATTGGAAAGAGGTTTTTATGGTGTTTTGCAAAGAAAAAATAATTGAATTCAGTTGTGCTGAATTTTAAAAAATGCAAATGCAGACCATTGTTTGCAAATATTTAAAGTTGCGATGGATGTAGAGCTCAGTGAGTCGATATGTTCCCGTTGCTTATTTGTTTTGTTCAAACAGCATACTTCCCAGCCGTCCATGTGAAAGTGATATATTTTGCTGTTGAATGGTTATGTGTACATAAATGAGTCACATGGATTCTTATGGCCAAAATCAATCCAAACGAAAGCATCCTATAACTTCTAAAACACCAGTCTGAACTGTCATTTTTTGTTTGTTTCCTCAGGGTGGAAAGATCCCTGTGAGATGGACCTCGCCGGAAGCCATCGCATACAGGAAGTTCACTTCTGCTAGTGACGTCTGGAGTTACGGTATTGTCATGTGGGAGGTGATGTCTTTTGGCGAGAGGCCCTACTGGGACATGAGCAACCAAGATGTAAGTTTCCTTTTTATATAAAACAGAGTATTATTGTCTGTTACTGGCTTTGAGTCACACAAACCCTGAATCCTAAACTGAGTAAAATACAATATAATGCTGTATTATATTATATTATATGTGACCCTGGACCACAAAACCAGTCATAAGTGTCAATTTTTCAAAATTGAGATTTATACATCAACTGAAAGCTGAATAAATAAGTTTTCCATTGATGTATGGTGTGTTAGGATAGGACAATATTTGGCCGAGATAAAACTATTTGAATATCTGGAATCTGAGGGTGCAAAAAATCTAAATATTGAGAAAATCACCTTTAAAGTTGTCCAAATGAAGTTCTTAGCAATGCATATTACTAA
>JAFVLL020003615.1:0-31454 GCA_021397915.2 Tor tambroides | reverse complement strand
AGATTATTGTTTAGGCCATACCACGTAATATTAGAATAGGTACCCCTTAGTTTCAAAATACTTACAGTATAAATGATTTGTAATTTTACAGGTTGTTACCCCTTTATTCCCCAAACGTTGCATATTATTCCCCTATACCTACACTATAATTACAAAAACGTTACGCTGCAACTTCAGTTTACTTACGCAGTTCTTTGCAGGTTGCATATCTGGTTGTTACCCCTTATTACCCAAACGTAACACATTGTTCCTTTATACCTACATGTACGTTCTTTATAGGTACACTATAATTACAGAAATGTACACTGTAAATTCAGTATACTTACGTAGTTCTTTATTGGTTGTAATCTAAAGCGTTACCCATTTTTCAGTATGTGCAGAGGTCATCAGAAGGCCACACAACATGAGCAGATATCTGTAAAAAGCAGGATTTGGTGTTGTAGTTGTAATCCTTTTTTGGCTCAGCCAGATGTGTTGTGTTTGTAGGATAGAGGTGTCACTGTACAGTGGTTTTGCTCTGCTTTCATGGCTGGAACAGAGGGAGGATTTGATATTCAAAACTCTCTGTGATTAAACCAATGTTTGAGAGAAATAAAAGCCTCTTTCAGGCAGCTTAAAGCCTCTTAATCACAGAATTACCATTTCAATAGTAGCAGCCTTGATTGATACGCATCATTATCGGTAATGAGTGTAAATCTGCTTTAAACTCAATATCTCTATTCTGCTCATCCAAACAGGAAAAGGGGAGAGGATCAGTCATGCCGGCTGAGATGTAGAAAGGAATGAAAAGTGAGGAGTCATAAAAAAGTGACGCTTGGTGCCTCTGTGGCTTGGAGCAGCTTCATGTGGCCCAGTTTGTCATCCTGCTTCTTGTTATAATATGACTCATATTCTCTTTTTTCTGCAGCGGAGAATATATCAGTGGAGGCCGGATGTGAGGGATATATATCAGGTTGTGTGAGCGTCTCTGAAGAGCAGAAGCATGCTCACACAGCCGTCCACAAGCTGGCAGCGCATGTGCAGTGGGGAGAGGAGCTGGTGTTCGCTCTCCCCATAGAGGGCACAGAAGACACAGACAGTCTAGATGGAGAGGTGGCCCTCTCACTTCATTGCTGTGATCGATTCTCCCATAATTCCATTCTGGGCACGATGCGCTTTAAGCTGGCTGATATAAGCATGATGTTGGAAGCTGATTGCTGGGTTGACTTACAGCCACCCAAACAGGTGAGGAACATAGCTTAATATTGACAGCTGGTCATTATCACAAAATAAACCTTATCAGTGAGATATTTGATGATCCTCATCATTATTCCATTTGGGGTTTACTGTGTGCTAATAAAAATCTGAATGTAAATAAATACATGGATATGAAATAATGAGTGAAAACAATACTTTATTGTTAAATATAATTTATATTCTCAATATAAACACTTCATGTGTGTTTAAAATCTTATATTATATATTATATTTGAGGTATGTAGATTTTAAACATTCAGATTTTGTTACATATGAAATCTCTCAAACTTGTTTAAATATGTATTTTAAATAAAAAATGTAACTCCTAATAGTGCACAAAATTTTCACCCTACAGAATACAAATATGCAAACATTTCATGCTTTATTAATAATTAAAGTTTTATAAACTGTTGCTAATAGAGAGACACCACTTGCCACTACAAATGAACAATGACCCAAATATGCACCCACTGAATGCCTTTTTGACCAATCAGAATAGAGTGATCCAGTAAGTCATGTAATAAATAGGAATTTACAACGCAGTCTCATCCCAACTCGTCACATATTGACGCTTGGTTTTGGCGTCGCTTTTTGACACTCAAGGTACCCCTTTAGCGGCACTTTTCGACGTGAAGGGTCCTCCATTGTTTTAAATAGGAAACTTTTATCATCATAATAACGTTGCCATTATTGCATATATGTAGGGGTGTGATTTTTCAATGTAAACAATCAAAACAGTTTTATTTATATTACTTTATTTACACATTTATGAGCACATAACCCAACCCCTGCCCCTAAACCTACCATCTGTCAACAAAACACAAGATATAGCAGGCAGATACAACTACTGTCATAAATTATTAATATTCCAAGTCTTCCGAGGCAAAATATCGACGCTAAGTGTTTCCTATTTAAAACAATGGAGGACCCTTCACGTCGAAAAGTGACGCTAAAGGGGTACCTTGAGCGTCAAAAAGCGACGCCAAAACCAAGCGCATCAATATGTGACGAGTTGGGATGAGACTGTGTTAGAATTTAACCACATTGGTGTGGGCAATGCCTATGAATATTCTGGTATATGTAGGGAAAGATATCATTATCAGTGGACTGTTCAAGGGAAATTCATACAGTTTGAACTAATTTATATTTATTGGACTTTAAACAGTGTTCAGCCTGACTGAGACCCTGTGTGCATGAGTGTGATCTTTAAACATGTATTTCTAGGTTAGAGAGGTGGAAAAGTCAGCAGTGAATCATACTAGCGTTTTGTGTTGAATTGTTCATGATGCACCCACACACACATTAGTTTTTATGTTTTATGAGGGCTCTCCATATAGGCGTAATGGTTTTCATACTGTACAAACTGTGTATTTTGGACATTTTGGACATTTTTACATTTTATTTATGATGCATTATAAATATATTCAAAATGTGTGTTGAAATGCATTATATCTTTTCATAAAAAATTATAACCAAAGTTAAAATGCATTATAATATTTGAAGGTTTGTTTGTCATGTGTTTTAATGCATTTTACTTTCTAAAGGTGTAGCAATGAATAAGATGTGTTAAGAATAAGTGTTACAATGTATTATAACTGTGATTACAATTATTCATGAGATCATACAATGCATTATAAGGTGCATTACAAGGCATTATTCATCCATTAAAACTACTTTTATAATGCATTATATATAAAGGCTTTAAGTAAAGTGTTACTAAACATATGTGTTTTAAAGCTATTTTAATTATGAGGATGCAGGAGGACTCATAAAACATGTTTATGTTGTTATACCAGTGTAATACCCATGTCATTATACAAATTTGTGTCCTCATAAATCACATAAACATACACACACACACACACACACAGGTTTCCATTTTTTGTGGGGACTCTCCATAGGCATAATGGTTTTTATACTGTACAAACCGTATTTTCTATTGCCCTACACCAACCCTACACCTAAACCTACCCCTTACAGGAAACTTTCTGCTGTTTCAGATTTTCAATACACTCCATTCTGTGTAATTTATAAGCTTGTTTCCTCATGGGGACCAAAAAAATGTCCCCACAAGGTCAAAATTTACTGGTATTACTATACTTGTGGGGACATTTGGTCCCCATAATGTGACGAATACCAGGTACACACACACACACACACACACACACACACTAAACATCTATTCACTCCCTACCACATTTGAGGATTTTGAGGTCTGACATGGTGTCATTATTACTAGTACAAATATGAATTACCAAAACAGTAATGAAAACTGCTGCTAATAAATTTGAAAATAAATTAAAGCCAAAAAGATTATCCAAACAAGTGAATACCCATATACTAAAAAAGTAAAAACATAATAAAACATAGGCCTGAATAAAATTAAATAAAATTAATACTTAGACCTAAATAAAAAGTGAAAACATATTAAAACATTATAAACTAAAACATATGAAGTACAGCAGTAGAGGTAATATTCTTCTGACACACTTTATTATGATTTTATTATGAGATGCTGACTGTGTGTTTATGTGTTTCTCAGTTTCCACAAGTGCAAAGTGCACATATTGACAGTTTAGAAATAGCTCAGACATTTAGTTTGGGCATCCACATATGTGCAGGACATTGCTCATAAGAAGTGGTAGGAGAATAGATCTGAGATCTTTATTTTAAGATACTGTACTCCCTCCACACACAAATCAATCTCTTGGGTCCCAAACCGTACATACACACACACACACACACGTATGCAGTCCACCCCCACTGCTGTGTGATCCGTTGAAGATGTCATAGACCACCAGAGCAGGAGATCTTTATTTGCGTCATCACACCTCCCAGAGGAGATCCGGTTCTCACAGACACACACACACACACACAAAGACATGCCAGGAATTACTAACAACCATTGGACTGCAGAGAGGGAGAAAGAGAGAGAGAGAGAGAGAGAGAGAGAGAGAGAGAGAGAGTGAGTGTGTGTGTGTGTGTGTGTGTGTGAGATAGAAAGAGAGAGAGAGAGAGAGAGAGAGAGGAAGTAATGCCTGAGTGGGCCTAGAGGTATTTGGTGTGTGTGTGTGTGTGTGTGTGTGTGTGTGTGTGTGTGTTTTGCGTGTACTGTATGTAATGGTCCAGGCCTGTGATGAAAAGGATGACGCAGGTTGACCTGGGTTGTATAAGCACCATTAAAAATGTATTATTTTTTCTTATGTTCACATACTTTTTACCCTTTTGAGTGTCCTTATTTGCCACATGATTCATGTTTGATTATTCAGGATAGGGCTTTGGCATATGAAGACCTTGAACTCTTTTATTTTCTACATTCTAATTCCATTCTTGCAGATAAATATCATTTGATGAATGAGGGAATGACAGAAACTGATGTACTGAGTATATAGGCAGATATATCTGCATGCATTGAATGTGATTTCAATTCATATCCAGACTTTTTCAGTTTGAATATTACTATGCTAATTAGACTCAATGACAGGAATGTTAATCAAAATAATGACTGCATTACCCTAACGCTTTCAATATTGTTCATTTGAATAATATTTTCAAAATATATTCAAAAGCACCATATTATATTTCAGTAAATTTGTGAAAGGAAATGTCATGTTCTGCTCATGCAGCTGATTATGTGGGGCAGACTGAAGGCAGGGGCATATTAGTAAGGTCATGATGCTAATGAAATCCCATCATTCAGAGTGTTTAATGTGAAGACTGTGCTGACAAAATAACAATTTCAAATCAGCAACTTTTACCCTGAGGGAGGAGCTGGCCACATTCAGTCTGCCTCACAAATTACCAGAATATTTGCATGAAATGATTCTTTATGCAGTCAAAAGCCAAGCTCATTAACCCTGCAGAGAGATCTTTATGAATATGCAAATTCTAAAAGCCAGATTTATGTGAACACAGAGTTAAAAAGTAATATATCATGACCCAAAAAATATTTTTTCAGGTCATAAAAAACTTTAACCCAAAGTTTCTCTGTCTTTTTCCGCAGGAAGTGGCATCATCAGCTGGTGAGCTACTATTGTCACTCAGTTATCTGCCAGCGGCCAATAGACTTGGAGTGGTGGTAATGAAGGCTAGAGGACTTCAGTCAGACAAACTGAAAGACAACATAGGTATTTACCACCAATATATGACTATAGCAACACTTAAATTAATGTGAACATTAAAAATTGTCCCAAGTCAAATATTAGTTACATTATCATCTGTATTATCTGTATTCTAGGATGGAAGTGAACTAGAGATTCAGCAGCTCAATGAAAGCATTTAGAAGTTAAATTAAATTCACTACCAGTCAAAAGTTTGAATTTTTTTTTTTTTTTTTTTTGAAAGAAGTCTCTTATGCTCACCCAGGCAGCATTTATTTGATACAATAAATACAATAAAAACTTTAACATTGTGAAATATTGTTACAATTTAAAAGAATGGATTTCTATTTGAATATATTTTAAAATGTAACTTGTTACATTGAAGACTGGAAGATCACAGCAATAAAATATAAACTCAAATAGAAAGCAGTTCTTTTAAAATTGAAATAATATTTCACAATATTACTGTAAATGCAGCCTGGGTAAGCATAAGGGATAACTTTCAAAAACATTCAGATGTCTTTATCCATCCACCCACTTTCCAAACCACTGGTCCTAAATAAATAAATACAATACATACAATATTAATGCCAACTGGTGTAATAAAGAGAACACTGTCTCCTGTATGTTTTCCGATAGATTTATCAGTAAAGCTGACCTTGAAACACCAAAATGCCAAGCTGAAAAAGAAGCAGACACGGCGAGTGAAGCACAAGATGAATCCGGTATGGAATGAGATGATGATGTTGGAGCTGCCCAGTGAGCTGCTGGCTAAATCCACCGTGGAGTTGGAGGTACTGAACCTGGCCAGTCCCGGGACCCTGCTCCCACTGGGCCACTGCATGCTGGGGCTCCACACCTCTGGCACCGGCCTGCAGCACTGGAAACAGATGCTAGATAATCCACGCAAACAAATTGCAATGTGGCATCCTCTTTACACCTAAGAATACAGGTTAATATTTTACAAAACACCACCTATACACAATGATTGGTTAAAACATGTGGTTGGATCTTTATGATAGTACTCTATTCCTGTGTAAAAAATATGTACTACTCCAATATAATAAATATTAATTATAATATGATGAGTGAACCCAGTTGTTATCGTTTCGTAATATGAAACTATTTTCTCTGCAGGTAAAAGCTGTGGGAGACAGTCACATACAGTACTACTAACATTGTTACACAGTAGTTTAGAGTATTTTAATGTAAGCAGTGCTGCATTTACCGTTGGTGTTGTTGTTAATGTGTCTTCAAATTACTCAATGCTATTTTAAACTGGTCCGACTTAGAGCCATCCTCATCTCCTAACACTTGTCAGATATAAAATATGACTGAACATCCCACTCAGTCAATATCATAGTGACTGATGGGAGTGAGAGGCAAACGGCTCATATCTGATACACCGTAAAGTGTAAAGCCTGGCTGGATCAGATCAGGAGAAAGGTTAAACTACTAAATCTAACAAGGTTTGGCAGAACAGATGTCCCTTATAACTCCTCATAAATGAACAATCACAACAAATATTCGGTTAAAACAATCTTTGTCAGATGAAGCCCTTATATGATTTGCAGGCAGCGTTTTTCTGAAAGTATCAGAATACAGAAGTCAGTCTATTGTGGTCGGAAACACTTACAGAGATAGAAAAACATTTGAATATAATTATTTTTTAAGTTTAACTGTTTAGCGAACAGTTTGGTTTTCCTACTATGAAGACTTATGGATCCTCTTTGTCACACTGTCACAGCTGGAAAGATGGAGCCCTGCTCACTAACTGTAGATTGTGGCTAGTACAGCAGTACCGCACTAAAGAAATATACAGGGTCTCAGTAGGGCAGCTTTATTCTTCTCAAGATGCATGTATACAAAAAAATTTAAATGTACCACTGTCTTCTAATTAAAAAAAAGTAAATATATATAAACAGGATACTATATATCTATATGTGTGTATTAGCAGGATGAAGGATCTCAATAGGTACTGCCTGGCTACAGGAAAGTTACTATGGGCAGCTACCTTATCATCATTAAACCCTTGAGTGTAATGGAGGATGACGCTCTCTACCATTATTGCACTTTGGGACATTTTGGATGAAAATATTAAACACACTAACTGGAATAAAAGCCTGTTAAAAAAATAAATAAATAAATAATAATAACAATAAAGGTAATTGCGGATTTTATCTCACAGTTCGGACTTTGTTTCTTGCAATTTTTCTTGCTTTTTTTCTCAGAACTTCAAGAAACAAAATCTTAACTGTGAATAAAAAGTATAAATGCAGAACTGTGAGATATAAACTAACAATTCTGAGAAAACAATTGTGGGACATTAATTCTTAAATTTTTCTTGCAATTCCAAGTTTACATCTCACAGTTCGGAGTTTTTATTAGATCTTTCTGATAAGAGCTTGCAATTCTAGGAACTTGCAATTATAAGTTAACATCTTGCAGTTCTGATCTTTTTTTCTCGCAATTCTGTTATAAGTTCAGAATTGTGAGAAAAAATTGTGAGATAAAGTAACAGTTACCTTTTTTATTTATTTTTTATTCTGTGGCAAAACAGGCTTCCATATATATCACTTATCAAACTACAGATCTATAGCTCAATGTTGTAAAATGTTGAAATTTTGTCTCATTAAAGATGTTTGTCCCACGTAAAAGTGTTAACATTTTAACCTAAAAGTAGGGACTTTAACCTAAGTTAGTATATGCTTCCTTCTTTCTAATTCCAAGTCAAATTGTAGCCAAACACAACCAGCCCTGATTTATTCCAAAAATGTATTAGTGTTTCACCAGGAGTGCACATTCTACAAGTGACATGTCAAATGTCACTAAAATCAAATATTGTGCATCTATCTGGGAAGGAATGCATATTTTGTGCTATAATCAACACAGTAGTCATTCAACCAAATGGCAAAATCAAATCAATCGGCTGTAGGCAAATATTCAACCACACAAGATATTTACTGAAGTATTTGTTGTGTGTATTTTAGTGTTAATATGTTTTGTGTGACCTGATTAAAATAAAATCTCCAACTAGATCATAAATTATTCTTCAGACATTATTTTCATTATTTTGACTTTTTTAATATCATCAAATTAAAAGCAATGTTTTAATAATCCAGTTAATTATTAGATCATAAAAAGATGTCTATGTCAGATATGTGTAAGTATTTTGATAAATTTAGCTTTAAATATATTTGTAGAGGTTCCTTGAGTAGCAATTAAATGCAGTGAAATCCCTAGTCTTGTGGGTAAATACATTAGACAACAATCTCAATTTGCCCTTCAGTTACGTTTGAATATTTACGGCGCAATGGTTATTGAATTTACATAATTTCTGTGCCTGATACTTTTCCAGAGAGGGATGACCAGTTGAATGTTAATCACTGCAATCTGATCCATCTGTATGACTTACTGCATAACACTCTCAGTTTCATACTGACAGAAATGTATTTTTAACCCACAGATATGCTTGAAACATATAGCTGTGTGTTGGTGTGAAATAAAAATTCCTTTCTCAAAATGTGTTATTTCTCACGTGTGTTTGTTTGATGTCAGAGATTTGACAAATCTATTTATACAGTTGGTCAGACTTGATAGATGACACGCAGATGCGCAATATCAGGAAATGACAGATATCCACACCAACAGCACCTCCCACAGTCAGCGGCAAATGAACACACACTGAGAAATATATCAGGCAAAGAGAGAGAGCAAGAATGCAAAACAAAATGGATCACAGCATATTAAAGTCATCTTTCTTTTACCTTGTATTTCTCCCTCTCATCCTCAAAATGAATAGTGTCTTGTTGCATAGCAGGTGACTTTAATGTGTTCTGTGTGGTTATTGGTGCAGGGCACGACAGAGCACAACACCTGGTCTTATTATAGTTTGTATAATCAGAATGGACGAGTCCACTGTCTGTCTGCTTGGCAGCCTTGAAAATGGCACAGGATACCAGCGGTAACTGCAATGCATCACTGATGAGCTTCTTACATAATACCACTGATAAAAATAAATAAAAAACTCCCACCTGCTAGATATTGCCCTGCCAGAGCTAAAAATGATTTTGCTGGTTCGCTCTTCCCGGAGGAACTGTGTGTGTATTTGTGTGAATGAATGAGAGAACACAATACACGTCACATGTCAAATGTCTTTTGTCTGTTTCTGTCCTTAATTCAGAAGGACTGAGGAGAAATTATTGCTGATCACTGATAACAGGCTTATTGATCAGGGTTAAATAAGTGGAAAGGATTTTCATCACTCTTTCCTAGTTATACACAACACATATCTAACGTTCATTCAAATGTATTCATGGAGAATAAAACAGTGCACATTTAAATGTACAGAGAGAGAGAGAGAGAGCTCATTAAAGCTCTCATTATGGTTTTCTGTGTGAAAACCACAAAATGACACCTCATTACTTTCTTTGCCCCACATGGACAGCATTAAAAACACTGTCCTCATTCACACTGAACACCACACTGCTTTGAAGAAACCCATCTGAAATCTCCCGTCACACCGGGAGGAGTTCTTCCCAAAGAAACAACACATGAAGTATGGATGGAGGCAAAAGCTGCCCTAGAAAATGTTTCTTTCTGATGCTGAGCAGAGTGAAACTGAGCTGAGCGAAACTCTGCTGTCAGACAAAACGAGGAGAGAAAATCTACTGCATGGAGCAACCTGTACTGCTTTGTATAGTCTCTTTCTCTCCTCTACGTGGTCTGTTTAATATTGCTGAATTACTGTGGTATCTGCCAGTACAAACAGAAACAGAGGGAGAGGAGCAGAACATCTTGAACACACAAATACTATTAACTCACTACAGTGAGATTTAATGAAAATCTGGGATTCAAAATCTAATTTAAACCTTGAATTGATAAGAAATGTTGTAAGTTGAAACAAAATTGTAATGAAATGTTATGCTGTAAAATTAACAAGAATATTCAGGATTTTACAACAGTTAGTTCTTGTCCTCAAATTTGATAGGTTGAGCGCTGATATACCAATACTGGGACTTCTCGCTGTTTTCATCACTCTGCTTGTCTGTATCTGTGTGTTCCTGATAGACTGTCCGTCTGTCCATTAGTGGTGGGGGGTGAGTCACTGATGCATTCATTCAGCCGATTCATTCAAAACCAACAAGTGTGCCAAAGCATAGTATGTTGAATAGGATTTATTAATAATCAACAGCTAACCTGAGGAAAAATATTTAATTGAGGATAGAAGTACACTGTGTTCAAGGGACTGTTGATGAAACATTTGATATAGGATCTTTATACACTGTGTGTCATTGTAAAGACTGTAAGTCTATCCCTCACAGCCTTGTTTTTTTTTATCTGTGTTAAATTAAATATGGCATCTAACTTAACTAAGTTCTTTAAAATTTCAAATGCAACAACGTTTTAGAAAGATACAAATACCACAGTAGTAAAACAGATACATTTGGCCTATTAACTATTAAATGTATCATAATGTGTCACAACTCCAGTCCATCAATTAACAATCTTGATTCACAACATGATTGTCGCTCCATTCAGACGATAATGAACTCTGATTAACAAAGTCAGGTCCATTGAACACCCCTTTCCTCCTTCTTAAAATGTAGAGAAAGAGGTGGTGATGTTGTATGAGAACGTGTTCTTCATTCATGCAAGCCACCATAAAACCTGTGAATGAAGGTTGCTACATGTTTTACAAATCACAGCTTGAAGCGACCGGGTCATGTGGGCGTGTGTGTGCATGTGTTGCATCCAATCTGCCCTCTGAGCCTCTCCTGGCTTAGACTGATCCATGTTGCCACGGTGACGTGAGAAGGCTGAGTGATCGAGATCCTTTCTGCATTCATCACGAGGGCTGGTTGGTAATTTAGAGAGGAATGACTGCTGAACAACATCATCTCCTCATCCTCAACAATCAACTCGTAACTAACCGACACAAACTGTGCAAGTCCTTAACAGTAACAATTCAACAATCAATTTTACCAGAGTAGAGAGATCAATAACTGGGACAAGGAGACAGAGACAAGAGGATAACAGGATATGGGGAAAGTAACAGAACTAATGAAGAGGGGGGAAAAAACAGAAACAGATTGATCTTCAAGAAAACAAACTGATAGAATTTCAGTGCAAAGACAAACACATAGGACGTGAGTAGAGAATTAGCTGTTTAAGACATTCACTGTGACTGGATGTGTCTTTATAAGCTGCTGGGTCATTTGGCATCAAATCAACCAAATTTCGGAAACGTCACCGGCTCACATTTTTTATTTTGTTCATATTTTTTCTGTAGCAAGACAAACATATATAGTGATGAAAGCCAGAATATTACATGTCACTGATGTATGTTTACTGAGTAATCCACTATTTTGTAGAGGGGAGTCAAAATGACAATTTTCACCTGAGATTTAGAACCAATTTGCAGGAGAGTAAAAATGACTCATTTCAAAGGCCCTCAATGATTCAGTCCCAGAGATATGGAGATCATAATGCAGCTCCGTGAGTAAATTGGTAAATTGTTCACATTTTCAGCGGTCAAAAACCAAATTTGGGTTATTTTGCATACAGCTGATACTTCTTCCTTTCAAAGAGGAATATCTGAAGAACAAATAATGTAAAAATGTATCTCTTTTTTTCTATCAGCATAGAACATACATGTCTGAGTGCCATAAACATTCTTCATCCAAAGTTTGCATGCCTGTAACTCTAAAAGTATTCAAGATTTTTTAATATACTTTTAGATTCTCATTCTTAATAAACTTTTTTTTTTTAGACTTCATTTTTAAGGCCCTATATGGTTCAGTCCCATAGATACTGGGACCCCAATGTGACACCAAGTCCAATTTTTTTTTTATTTAACCCATTTTCAATGGTCAATAACCAAATGTAGGTAACAACAAATCAAAAAATTTGGTTGAGTTGACACGGAATGACCCTGCTCTACTTTGAAGGGCATTATGGTCAAAAACATAAAAGTAAAAAAAAAAACTAAATGTAAAATAAAATACATTATGTGTGTGTGTGTACCAAAAGTGTAATAATTTGCTCCTCTTTTTGAATGATGAAAACACGGTATGTACATCCGCTTTTTACACTTCCACTAATAAATAATTGTTGTGTGATGAGATTTCATGTTAACTTCTCCCTAAGAGCAGGTTCCCCAGTATGTTTAGAAATTACAAATAGCTTTGGGCATTGGACAGAACTGCACTTTTATCAAGAGATCTACTATAGGTCGAATTTTTCTTTCTGTCAAAAATTTTGACAAAAACTTTTTTATTTCTGCACAATTGCACATAAGACAAACTCTCAAATCCACTTCCATTGTAAGTGCCGCTGCTAGCTGCTGTGATTGGAGCCAGCCATTACAGCAGTGATGGTCACCTGGTGTATACTGGACACCCAGCTAGCTTTCACAAATCACACTGCAACATCTGTTTCAGGTAGCATAACAAAAGGACATTTTTGCCCCTGGCACAATCTTGTTCAGGCATATTAGACTGCTGTAACATAGGCTATTTCTGCAATATATGTTTCCTGCATTAGCCTACTCCTCTGCTCAAGTCTCCCATTACAGAATTACATTCATTACAAACAAGCCCAGCTTTAAAATCTTTAAAATGTATGAAGCATATGTTCAATGCACCCTTTGAAACTTTTGATACAAAAGTAGCAAATAGCAAAATAATCTGAAATTGGCTCTTTGAAGTAGCAATTTTCTAAACTAACACTACAATCTCAGCTAGACTGAAGTACTGGGGAGTAGATGGAGGAAAATAACTGCTTTTTATTGAAATGAAAAAGACTTTATTTATGTATGTATGTATTATTTTTAAAGACTATTGGCTCTAATGGCATTGCAAAAATAGTTTAGTTTCTGATTGGCTCTAATGGCATGGAAAAGTTATTGTGCTGTTATTATGTGCATTTCTAAGAAAATGAATGTTATGGCAGCTAGAACCTGTGGAATTTAAAACATGTCGAATGAAAAAGCAGTAAATTTAGCTAAGTGATCTGATCTGATCTGATATGTTTTGGATTTGTACTGACACTGTGGGCAAATTGTGAATATTCAGGACAGAAACAATTAAAATGCAAACACCACATCAGAATGTGGTGTTTTATACGTTAGAGTATACTTACCCATTACTATGGTCAAAACATCCACAAAAACTGCTTTGTCTGTACCTTGTGCCCTATATCTGTGTTCCTCTACCGACTGTAGGCGTGTAAAGCTGAGAGTCTGAGACGTGCCTTTAGCTCCACCTTGTGGTAGAAAGTTTGTCTGCATTTAGATTGTCTTGAAAGTATGTTTAAATTTTAAAAGATTAAATGGTTAAATTTAATTTAAAATGAAAGATTAAAACGTAGCTCAGGAAAAGACCCTTAAATATCTGAAATAATGGTTGGTTCTTCTATTTCAGTAGTTAAAAAACGGCAGGCCAAGGAACATTTATATACCAGTATATACCACACTTTGTCAACATCTGCTAAAAACCTTTATAATATATTAATGAGCATCTCCTTTAAGATACAGTCCAAACAAAAATGACTTTCAGCTTTATTTGGTGAGGGTGAGTGCAGCGGTAGCTGTTTCTAGAGGGAACCGTTTCTCTGTAACAGTCAGCTACCTGACTTCCGGTCGATGCACCGTTGGCTGGAGAACGATAATTTTCCCGGAGTTTTGGATGGATAAACAAGACCGTCGAGTGGCCAATGCGCCGAGGAAATATAGCCCTGAGTTGGTTGAAAATGTTTATGCTCATGCTTATGTTTTCAGATTCAACCAGTTAACTACTAGATGAACGCTGGTTTTAGGACACAATCTGTATCTATGAAGAAGATACACAGCAAAAACAAATTTGCTGGGGATCGATAGGACATTGCGCTTTACTCCATAATGTTTTATTTCACTTATGAAAAATGTGGAATGCATTGAACAATGATATTCATCTTCGAATATATTTTGTCAACTGCTAGCGCATCTGTCCCATAATACTTTCTAGTTTACTAACAGAAAATTGTTTTCTAAACTTACAAACAAAATTATCACTTGAAAGAATACCAAAGTCTTATATTTACCCTTTTTAAATAAAAAATCGTGCATTTAAAAATGAAGAACTTCAATAATTCGTATAGCAACGAACAGTGATTTGTATTGCGACCTTTAATTCGTATTGCATCTAACCATGACATTCACAGTAGTTACTACCATTGTTGTTAATATTGAAAAACCATAATAAATTAAGATTGACTTTCCTTCAAACAAAGAAATAAGAAATCTTTCTGATGGATCTTGAAAATGTAAAAAGAAATATAATAGAAAGAAAAATTAAGTTAATTTAATGAAAAATTAACAGCCCAATAACAGTCATACATGAAGAATTAGTAGTTTGTTTTGTAAGTGCTGTCCATCCATCTCTGCATTTAATTTAATAATGTCAAATTTTTATCACTAAATTGTCTGAGCTACAGTGTTCAAGATGAAAGTGTGTGTCTAACTGTATCTAGTGGCTACATGCATTGAGAGGGATAAAGGCTCTGAGAACATGAGAGACTCCATCCACAGCGTGCTGAGATCAGTACCACGAGGGCTGACTCTGGGTCCTTCTCTGGCCGAAGATGGACAGCTGGGTCTGTGGTGTGTTGGGCGAGTACTAGTGAAAGGCACTCTGCTAGGTCTGGAGGAACCTGACCAAATAAACAAGAAGGAAAAAGAGGTATGGATACCAGTGTGCTTCAAATTTCATTCTGTACCATACAGCTCATACAAAGGTTTGTTCGTTTAGTACCACTACAGCAAATGTGTTCCAAGACAATAGCAGCCTTTACATTTACTTCTCACCTAATACTGCAAGTACTGTATGTTTGCAGAAGCATTACTACATTCAGTTGGCTCCACAAGAGCAGTTTTAGCGGTAGATATGTTGTTGCTGTTTTTAACTGTTTAATTGAATAATAGCCCCAAGTACGAATTAAATGCATGTTCTTATTATCCAGGGGTTGCAACATACATGCCAAAATGTGTTCAAAAATGAAATCTCAGATGAAATCTACTGGATGAAGTAAGTTTACCCAGAATGAATGAATTATTATATTTAGTAGCAATATTAAGTTGCATATCAAGACATCACAGAATCAGACTTGTTTAATTGCCTCCACAGGTTTGCCTGCAGCACTCGAAATGAGAAAGAGAGCAATGTCAGTGTGCTCGAGGTAGATGGAAATTTAGGCCTCAGGGTCTGTCGGGACGTTCAACCAGGAACAGAACTGCTCCTCTGGAAAGAACAAGAAGAAGCCCCTCTTGAAAATGAAGTAATGCAACTTAAAGCCTGTGAAATTAGTAGTACTCCAAACAGAGATCAAGATGTTGATTTAGAGGCCATCACTTTAGATCACATCTTAGGCTGTGCAGGTGAGTTTATACATAATATTTGCACTCTGTAAGAGGTCCATGATATGATGTTGTTCTTCTGAAAATGTGGAATCTTTTGTATTCTAACAGATCCTGTTCAAAACGCCACACGAGAGGATACAAATCCTCCAGTCAAGGAGAAAAATCTTATGCAGGAGTCTAGAGCCTGTAATTCCAGTGTCTTGGAGCAGAATGGGGTAGATCAGGCACACAGGGAAAGTGAAGGCCAGCAATGCGATGAACATCCTGCTAGAGATGAGATTCAGAGCATCAGTGATAGTACATCAAAAGCCCAGAGTTTATCAGAACATCTAAACCCGGAGAGAAGCCTGAGAGCCAGCTCTCGTCTTGCCTCTAAACCTCGAAAAGTGCACTCGACAACCATCCGTATCTACAAACGACAGGATCCAAAAAACAGGTCAGACCTAAGCAGCAAGAAGAAGGTCTCTGATAACAAAGACAACACAGTGCAGACGTTGTATACTAATGAGGATTCCAGCGCAGAGCAAAATAAGCAGGATTTTCCTCATTTTACTATCCGAGAGAGGAAGTACAAATGCAACGAATGTGACAAGAGCTTCTTTCAGCTGTGCCATCTGAAGAAACACAAATTCACACATCAAAATCAGAAGCCTTACTTGTGCACAGAGTGTGGTAAAACATACAGTTCGCAGGAGAGCTTCCAAGCCCACCTGCTGATGCATCGCGGTCAGAGGCCCTTTCAGTGCCAGCACTGTGACAAAAGCTACGGCTTGAAACGGGACCTCAAGGAGCACCAGGTTCTTCACTCAGGTGAGAAACCGTTCGTCTGTGACATCTGTGGAAAAGCTTTCGCTCGCCGACCCTCGCTACGCGTCCACAGGGAAGTCCATCGGACAAAAGAGCCGGACTATCAGGCTCCCAAAGTCAAGTGTCCAGAGTGCAATAAAGAACTGTCCAATTCTGGTTCTTTGAGGAACCACATGCGTCTGCACACCGGAGAACGGCCATACGTCTGCCAGCACTGCGACAAGAGCTTTCGCCAACGTGGCAATCTGCTGGGACACATGCGCATCCACACGGGAGAGAAACCCTACAAGTGCGACCATTGCGAGCTGCGCTTTTCCCAAGTGCCCGAACTGCGCCGGCACCTGATTTCACACACGGGTGAGGTGTATTTGTGTCCTGTGTGTGGTAAGGCTTTACGGGACCCTCACACACTGCGGGCCCACGAACGACTGCACACAGGAGACAGGCCCTATAAATGCAAACAATGTGGGAAAGGGTACACAATGGCAACCAAGCTACGGCGCCACATGAAATCTCACCTAGAGGAGAAGCCACATGTTTGCCAGGTCTGTGGAGCCAAATACACAATGATGCAGAGTCTACAGCGGCATCTGCAGTCTCACAAACATCACTCAGACTCTGGTCATGTATTGCCGACACGAGGTCGACCCAAAAGGTCGGGCCAGAAAACAGAGGGTGAGCAGGGTAGGACTGACTTAAGCAGTTTAGAGGCGGGACAGGCTGTGGCATACGTTCAAGCCTCAGAAGATTTCACTATGGTGTCTCACCCAGAAGGTGTCATTTTGGACTCTGGAGCGTACCACCGTGGCACAATTGTTTTGGAAAAAGGAGTGGAGAAAGGGCTTGAACGCATTGAGCTCAGTGAGGATGTCATTGAGATTATTGTCTCAGATGAAAATACCAAGTGTATAGTAGTGCAAGAACAGCCTACTAAGTGTATAGAGCTTCAGGAACAGGAAGCTAATGCTAAATGCCTAGTTATGCAGGAAAATGATGCCAGCAGTGGCTGTACTGTAGTTCCAGAACAGGATGCTAATAGTTGTTTGGTCATTTTACAAGGTCAGGATGGTCTAAGTTTAGTGGCACAGACTGTAGAAATAGAGACAGGGCTGTGAAACTGAAGCGTTTCCATTTCACATATAGTCTCTTCATATTATGTCTCACACTAAAGGAAAAACAACCTCTGTGAGATAAATGTATAAGCTCTGTTGAATTTAAGTCTTGCTGTTCTTTGATTTTTAGGAGCGTTTGTGGCACGTATCAGTAAATATTGACTCTTGTGCGCAGTGGACCTTGTTTCATCACTGTTTATACAGACAAGTACATCAGCAAAACACAGCTGTATTGGGAAATGAGCTAATACAAGAGGAAATTATATGATATATCTGTTGTGTTAAAGTTAAAACGATCACGTCATTTATACATTAACAGTTAAATTGAATGCTATGTTTGTACTTTTTACATAAAGTACATACTGATTACTGATAAATGAAAGGATAAGCAGAGCACTAACATAGCTCTTCGGCTAGATAAGACCATCATTTCATGATGAAAATAATTTCTGATGAAATGTAACAAAAATGCATCTACATTTAAATAAAATATATTTAAAGAAAAAAGCACAGTGTGAAACAGACTTGTTTTATGATTTATTTGTAGAGTTTTTTTGGTGTTGTTGTTGTTATAAATATTGTATAATAATGTCCTCATACATGAATTCACATAGCTTTGGAGATATGAAACGTATCATCTTGTTTTCATTAAATATATGTGTGATTCATGTTCCTCAGAAAGCAAAGAATGTTCCACATTGATATAAGGGTGATCTGATACAGAAGAGTGGCTTTTTTGAGTGAAAAGAGTTAAGACACTTTGTTCTCTTTGAACTCTGGTAGTTCAATATTAACTTGGTGACTCCAGTAACTACAGCTGTGGGCTTTCTGACAGAGTGGGCGATTAGATTCCAAGTTTTTTCAGGATTACAGGCTCAGTCATCCTCAACAATGGGAGCAAAACTAGCACGTCTCCTACTATCCCTACTACTTGGACAAGTTCTCCATCTCACATTATGTAATGAAGGTAAGCATTAACAGAGATTCATCAGCCTTTTTGACTAATTAGGTTAAGAACTAAATTATTATGTGATAATTCTACATACATAGTATGTCAGTCTAGATGTTTTTGGAGAAATACTGACTTTTGTGCCTCAGTGTTTATCGACAACAAGGAAGCCTCTCAGATCATTCGGGCAAAGAGGGCTAACTCTGTTTTTGAGGAGTTAAAACCAGGGAATCTGGAGAGAGAGTGTGTGGAAGAGATTTGTGACCACGAGGAAGCTCGAGAAGTGTTTGAGAGAGTTGATAAAACGGTGAGCAACGAATGCCCTTGTGGACAAATTAGCCACAGTTTCAAATAAATGGAAATGTTTAAATTTCTATCAGTGAACATTTTCAGTCTTATATCTCTATAGGAATACAGACATTTGAAGTGTGATATTATTAATTTTATCTAGTATGTTAATGATTTTTTTCTTCCATTGCCTTGCAGGAGATTTTTTGGGCGAAATATTTGGGTAAGTATATACATATCACATTACGGAAAGTTTCAGTGTAAACAGTGACAACATTTTATGTAAACAGTTTCTATTGAACCAGGGACAAAGTGCGTTTTCACTGACCTTTCCCTGCTCAATTTACAAATTAGAAAGATTAGTATCAGGTTAAAACAGTAGCAATTATAAACAAACCTTAAGAATGACAGCTTGTGAACAAATATCATTGGTGGGAGTGGTAATCCTTTATGTTTGAGCTATTTCTAAATATTAACTGTTCATAACTTTAAGAAATTGTTCTGATGCTGCTGACCTGGCACCTCTGTTAGTTTTGTAACAAGGTCTTTTTTCCCAGGATGTGGGGGAACAAAATTATCCAGAACACCAGCAAATATCAACAATTTGAGAGTATGTGTGAATGCAGAGGGTAAGGGTGATGCATACTTAACACAGAACATGTCTACGAGTCCTTCTCGTGACACAAAGACATTTTTGGAAAAAGCTTTAGTTACCATGTTGTAAAATAACCCTATAATTTGGACATGTGATTGACAGGAGACTGTTACATTAATACTGGTGAAAACTACGCTGGTAGAGTGTCTGTCACCAAGTCTGGAAAGTCTTGCCAGTACTGGAAAAGCAACTTCCCCCACAGGATTCAGTATGTACTTCTGCTCTTTTTGTTGTTCTTGTGTTGAACCACCTTTAATCTTTTTATGTTGATTGATTAGAAAACACAAATGCTTTTAGTAAAGAAAAGGTTCTTTTGTTTTCATGTATTTAGCTTTACAAGCCTTCAGTGATGTTGAAGCAGCTCTTCTGTCTTATGACCGACTTGTTTCCCCCCTAGCGAATTTAATGTGACACAGCTGAAGCTACCGGAGAACTTTTGCAGAAACCCAGATAAAAGCAATGAAGGCCCTTGGTGTTTTACAAGAGACCCAACAGTCAGGAGGGAGTCCTGCCATGTGCCAAAATGCGGTAGAGAAATTACACTAAAACATCCTGTGGTGCAGTAACTAAAGCTCTGTGCTGGCAACCAGAAAATTGTGCCATCACCATTGTGCCAGTGTACCAGATTACTCAGAAGAAATTGTCACTGTAATATGTACACTGGATGTTGTTTTGGATCTGCTAAATGACTTCTGACTTACCAAAACTTTCATATTAGTACATTTGATAGCAACTAACACATATTTGTGCCCTGTGTTTATGGCACATTTTATGTTTCTGTGTAAATACATGTTTCTACATGTACATTGCGTCAATTTACGCTGGCCCACCAGCACTGATCAATCATCTCACTCTTTTCTCCTCAGGTGAGGCTGTTGTTCCTCCTACTCAACCACTTGTGAAATCTGTGAAACCTGAAGAACGTTACCTGAAGACTAAAGACTGTCTGGATGGAAATGGGGAGACCTACACAGGGGATATGTCTGTGACTCTGGGAGGTCGCACATGCCTGCAGTGGACCGCAGCAGAAATGCAGGCCTTAATAAAGGGGAAAGAGTTGCTGCTTCAAGTTCATCTGGTGAAGAACCACTGCAGAAACCCTGATGGAGATATGGAGGGTCCCTGGTGCTATGTAAAGGGAGCAGGTGGAAACATTACCATTGATTACTGCGACTTGGAGTTGTGTGGTGAGTGAACAGTACTGCCTTCACATATACACACATACATTAAAGCAGGAGTTTTCAAACCTGTCCTGGAGGACCCCCTTCCCTGCACATTTTGTATGTCTCCGTCATCAAACCTGATTCGACTCATCTTGTTAGTAGAGACTGCAAGAACTAAACTGGGTGTGTCTGACAAGGGAGACATACAAAATGTGCAGGGCTGGAGGTCCTCCAGGACAGGTTTGAAAACCCCTGCATTAAAGGGATAGTTCATCCAATTTAAATCGTCATCATTTACTCACCCTGTATGAACTTTTTTTTTCTGTTGAATGCAAAGAAGTATTTGAAGAATGTTCATATAGAAAGCACATCTCTCGTAGTATTTTTTTTACCATACTATGGAAGTCAATGGCTACCAGCAACCATTTGGTTACAGCATTCTTCCAAATATCTTCTTCTTTGGAACTCTCCCTTTAACAAAAAAAAGATTAATTTCTTCCCTTGAACCTTAGACCTTCATTGAAAGTAACATGTGGACCAAAGTCTTTAAATTAGGATTAAATATCACTTTCACATATTAAGGAAGGCTAAGTGCATTAGACATATATCATAAAACACATCACTCTGTCTTTGTCATGCACTTTCAGATGCCCCTTTGGACAAGTTTGTTGAGGAATCAGGTGGTCGAGAGAGAACAACTCTCGAAGACAAAAGAAAAGCTTTCTTTAGTCCCCGTAGCTTTGGTAATGGAGAGCAAGGTAAAAGTCTAATACCTTCACCATCTGTTTTGCGGATGTTATCACTAGAAGTTTGAGTTCTTGTATAATCAACTGATAATTAAGATGATTAAACTGTCTTTCATCAGAGTGTGGAGTGCGCCCCATGTTTGAGAAAGTCAGCAAAGAAGATAAGAATGAGAAGGAGCTACTGATGTCGTACTCTGGAAGCAGAATAGTGGGAGGAGATGAGGCTGAAGTGGGGAGTGCTCCATGGTAAATACAGCACAGGGGCAGTTTTTAAACATCTGTTTTCAAATATCTTGGCATTATTGATTATGTCGAATGCTAATGCTTTGTTTTTAATGTTGTGTTTGATGTTATTTGCAGGCAGGTGATGCTGTATAAGCGTAGTCCTCAGGAGCTGCTGTGTGGAGCCAGTCTGATCAGTGATGAATGGATTCTCACTGCCGCCCACTGCATTCTCTACCCACCGTGGAACAAGAACTTCACAATCAATGATATTATCGTCCGCCTTGGAAAACACTCTCGTATCAAGTGAGCCCTCAAAAAAAAAAACCTGCATATATTTCTTTTCACTGGCCTTTTCATGAATACTCACTTTATATATACTAAGTAACTTAGAAACATCAGTTTACAAGAATGTTAAGCTGTTTTAAACCCTTTTCCTGTTTCTCTCTGAGTCAGGTATGAGAGGGGCACTGAAAAGATCGTGGCCATTGATGAAATCATTGTCCACCCGAAATATAACTGGAAGGAAAACCTGAACCGAGACATTGCTCTTTTGCACATGAAGAAGCCGGTTGTCTTTACGAATGAGATCCACCCTGTTTGTCTGCCCACCAAGAACATTGCAAAGAAGTAAGAAAATACAAAAGTTTTATATATATTTATATATTTAATCACAACGAGATGGAAGTAGTGTCAGATATTTTAACAGATTATTGGAAAAGAATATCGTGTAGGGCAGGGACATGGTTCTACTCATCGGTTATTAATTAAAAGGCGGTAGATCTGAATGCGAGTTTGCAGTCAATTGTAAGAAACAGGTGGAGTTTCAGCAGACTAAATGATATGAGAAGTCTGATGAATCAATGGATGAATCATTCACAATAAGATTAATAACATGCATTTAGAAAATAGTTTTCCTTTCATGCCGATTTTGAAACTTCATAAGGATGCTAACCTCTTAAAGGGGTCATTTTATGCATTTATTTACCCTTATATATGGTGAAACTTACTAAGAAAATATTTTCTTAAGAAAAAACAATGTATGGAAAATGCATTTTACCATAACCATAGTTGACAGATTTTCTCTCTGAAGTTTGATGTTTGCAGGTTACAAGGGCCGTGTAACTGGCTGGGGGAACCTCAGGGAATCATGGACCTCAAACCCAGCCAATCTTCCAACAGTGCTGCAACAGATTCACTTGCCCATTGTGGATCAGAGCATCTGTCGCAATTCCACCTCGGTCATCCTCACTGACAACATGTTCTGTGCCGGTAATATACTTCATATTCTTCATGGTCTTTAGACCCTAGACAGTTAAGTTGCTGAGAGCTTGTGTGATCCTTTTGTACTCAGGTGTCACAACAAGGTCATCTTTTGTTTTGTAGGTTACCAGCCAGATGATACAAAAAGAGGTGACGCTTGTGAAGGAGACAGTGGCGGACCTTTTGTGATGAAGGTATAATAATGTTTAAGCTTTTCTCTCCTCAAACAAGTTTGACTTATCAGTGACCAATAAAGCTCTGTTCGTTGGACTAACACTACCTATATTTTTAAACATCTTGTTCTTTTAAAACCCATTACTGCCCACAGAGTCCTACAGATAAACGCTGGTATCAGATTGGCATTGTGTCGTGGGGTGAGGGCTGTGACCGCGATGGCAAATATGGATTCTACACACACTTATTCCGTATGCGTCGCTGGATGAAAAAAGTTATCGAAAGAACGGGCTCAGCAGATGAGGAGTGATCTTCCAAGTTGGAAAAACACAATAAATGAACACTTCAAATGGTCAAATGTGATCAAACCTGCAAATGGATAAATAAATCTGAATTCTTTGTATGTTGATACCAGTGTGTAAGCATGGAATTTCTTTCTGTGTATTGAGGGTGAGAATGGATGGGCTTCTTGTTTGTAATGAAACAGATGTAATTCTGAAATTAAATATCAGGTTTATGCCATGAAGAAATAGAGAAGGAACAGTGATGTGAGTGATACACTAATTTCAAGGGTGATTACAACAAACACCAAAGATGCTCTTATTTTTTTCATAGTTGTCAAAAACTACTGTATTTTTGTTGAGATGCTTTGAAAAATTGTTAGGGCAATTTAAAGGTCATAAAGTTTCCTATTAGTAAATTGACAAATGGGAAGGCTGACAAAATGATTATTAAGATTAGTTGAATAAAATTGTTTGTCTCATCTTCCAAGAGAATTTGTGATGCCATGCAACTGATAACTAAATGCTCTCATCAATTAATTTCACACCAAAATGTCCTGCAATAAAATAAATGTAAAGCAGTTTCAGTGCAATAGCCTCAGTTGAACAGACTTAATATACTTAAAATACTTACAATTTAAAATCAAGGTTAATGTACTTGTAATTCAGTAATGGTGTTGCTCAGATTCAGTGGTCCCTAAATGAATGGTTGTTGACACAGAGGGAGACTTATTACATTTATGACATTTACAGGATGGAAACGGGTACGTTTGTTTTAGATTTTAATGTGGGGCACTTTACCTGTTGTTCAGCCAACGGTTATGACAACAGCACATTCTCGGGGGCGTGGTCATACGGTCTCCTCCTGCATCCGGGCCGTTTACATCGAACTACACGGATCGCAAACCGGAAGTGCTGCGTGAAATTTGCAAGATTGGCAGTGTTGTGAAGACTTCAACAGGGAGCGCTGAAAATTAGGTAAATTCATTTCACCATATTTGATTCGTAACATCTGTAGTTTTTTGCTCAGCGTTTTGTTCTCTGATCCGCATAAGCCTCTATTCATACGGTAGGGCAACAACTGTTAGAATTTCCGTTCTGTTAAGTCAAGATGAAACAGGTTTGCAGCTAGTTAGCTTAGCTGACTGTCGACTGATCATAACGAGCAAATATGTGCGGCATCTGGCTTTTTACTTTAACGCCATCACTGAGACCTAAACTATTGGATATTATTTAAATCACATGCCTGCATGTTGACTCTGTTCTTGCTGGGTAAACGCATGGTTACGTGTCCAGATGTTGCGTTTCCCTAGAAACAGGAGACTAGACGTGTAGCTGCAGAAGACGATGAGAAAGAAACTAAACGTTTGCAAATTTAATTAAAATACTCTAAAAGTTGGAAGAACGTGAGCGGTTATGTTGTCTGACAGAAGATTACTGACCTGCCACAGATAAATCGCACATAGACTACCATATGTATGAGCAGAAATCAAACTCTGAGCACTGATCCCAATATCGATTGCATTTTCCTGTTGTATTGTTTATGAAATAAGTATAGTAAAATCTTGGCTGTACCATGATTGTTTAAAGTACATGGAGAAAGGGTTTTTTGATTGTTGACATGTAACGTTACTGCAGTGTAACATGGTATACTCCATCTAAAACTATTTTAAACAGCCATTCGTTCTTTTGTTATTATTATTGTGCATGCAATTTTTATGACCTCATATTAATTGAGAGACTTACATGGAATATTTATATTTTCAAAAAAAGACAAAACAAAAAACATTTGTTTCACCACAGGGCCATGTAGAATGAACTATTGAAGGCAATCTTTCATATCCATCCTAACCTCACAATTTATTAATTGCCGTAATAAATTTCTACAAATTACCTTATCGCAAATCACCTTATCTACCCATTTGCTAATGTGCTCATCTGAGGCGTGCAGAGATCATTTATATTTTTCTCTCCCTCGGATCCAGTGTGGATGGCGACACTGCAGAGATATTAGCAGAAACACGTGACGCCATTGAGCTCTAGACCACCACACACTCAGTTTTGCTTTCATCTTCTTCATTCTGCAGATTATTCTATGGCATCTCACTGTGTTTGTCAGCTGAGCACATCTGAACCATCTGGCTCTACTTGAAACAGAACTGATAATTATCACATTTGCTTTTTTTAGCAGACGTTTAGTAACTTTTGAATGAGGAATGTTACAGCTGGTATGAGCAATGTGTAGCACTCAGAATTACTGACCAGCCACAGATTAAATACCATGTGTATGAGCAGAAATCAAGCTATGAGCACATATTCCATTATTGTTTTTCCTGTAGTATTGTTCATAAGATTATAAATGAGTGAAATCTTGATTGTACCTTGTTTGGTAATAGTTATAAGCTCATTAGTACATGAGAAAAGCACTAGCTATTGATTTTATTCAGGTGCTTATTGCTTTTTATTGTGGTCTTTATATTTTAGATAGCATATAGTTTATTTTGGAGTTGTTGGGGTTTCTTTAGGTCTCTTGTTTTTGAGCTCTCTTTAGAGTCTTTGTTTCTGTCTGAAGTGCTGGTTGATTCACTGAGTGCAGCCTTGAAACACAACAGTGAATGAGGCGCATTGTTTTTGCTGATGATCTTTTGAACTGGGTAATGAATTAGATGGCACTGTAGAGTGGAAGAGGAATGATTTTGGACGGGTGCTGTCTGTTTTGAACCAAATGATGTATGATCAAGTATTGACATTAATGATAGTCCAACTAGCAACCTAAAAATGATGAAATCTTCTTTATATGATTTCTTTTACTGTACGCAATCTATAGCAAGATTGCTGTCAGGAACAAGGCTAGAGATAACTGAGATGTTCTTTTATCAGAGCGACAGATTAATGACCTGGGTTACGTCACCTGAAGACTGTTATCACATTATTTAAAGATATGGACGTGGATGTCATAGCAGAATAAAGGCTGTCACAGATGATAGCAAATGTAAAACTGGCTCTTCTAGGGTTGAGGATATAAATAAGAGCAAAGGGTAAAGCCGAGAATTCTTGTCAGTATACGGCTGGACGGCCACATTGCCGCGCGGCACCAAAGCGAGGGACTGTCACAGCAGATCACTGTCTGAGCACTACTGACGCCGGCACTAGTAGCCCTATGGCTACACACACAGAGATTAAAAAATATGGCGCATTCACAATGCCACAGTATTTTAATGCTAAAAGATTAAGTACAGAATGTAATTATAACATAAGAAATAATAATATTATTAAGAATTTAGATCCACAAAGCTCAACCCTTCCAACACAGCCTCTAAAAATTTTTGCTGAGAAGATTGATATTGTGATCATTATGGTTGTGGTGAATAAAAACCTTTGACGGTGTAGATTATTTACACTGCATGTAAGGGAGTAAAGTGTTTATGTGCTTTAATGTTTGATAGTCTGTTGTTTAGTGCAAAGATTTAAGGGAATAGGTCATCCAAAAAGATAAATCTCAAACCAATAGACTTTTGTTTCATCTTTAAAACACGAAATATTTTTAATGAAATCTGAGAGGTTTCTGTCCCTCAATTGAAAGTCCAGATTTAATGTAGACTTTTATTTACATATAAATAATGATCAACACACATACATAAAGCTCGTCACATAACAATGGAAGCTCAAACTTGCATTTCTGGATGAACTGTCCCTTTAATCCAAGGCTAGTGAGGCTGTTCACTGCTGCTTCGTTAGTCCACAATGTGACTTTCTCAGTGAAATCTACTGGAAAGCTTTCAAATGATTGTGCTATGTACTGTTTTAGAAAGAACAAATGGTAATTATTGTTAGTGGTAGTTTGTTTACAATGGAGTGCACATGGACGCGCAGCTAGAGATGATGTGATTTGAAAATGAACAAGTTTTAATTATGCTTTTTTTTAATGGACCTAATTAGCTAATTTAAAAATCAAATTTAATGCAACAATTTACCTGTTCTTTTTAATGTGATGTTGTTGCAATGAAGAAATTACATGTGTGGGTTTTTTTTAGTTTTGTAGGTCAGCACAAAAGCAAATACTCTTGTTTTTTCCCACCTTAATTCTGCAGCTGCTTCCTAGTCTATTAGCTGTTTCATTTATGAATAAAAATCTATCCTGAATAATATATATAAATATTATTTATTAATATGCTGGTTTCCCTAGCACAAAGCTCTTGTAGGCTGCACTATGCTTTAAATAACAAAAGAATTACACATGTATTATTGTAAATTTAAAGTATGAATCGGTATCTGAGCAAGAAAACAAAGTTAATGTTAGGCAATTTCTAGTGATGATGTTATGTCAGTACTGTGTTGTATTATGAAAGCTACTTCTGTTAAACAGTTCTCATACGGGGCAGATTCACAGTTGGCAAGACTGAGTTACGAAACAAACTCAAACGACCTGTTCAGCATTTGTCATTGTGGTCACTCATGTGAGTCAGTCATTCACTGAGCATACAAGTGTGCGTGTCTGAAAATGCTGTGTTTACCCAATGTACTGTTCTGACTCTAACCTTTTTGTGTGAATTGTGTTTTCTTAGAGGACCATCATGTCCTCTGACCTGCTGGTGGACCTTCACGATGATCTGGGAGGAGACGATTCTCCTAGCGCTGCCCTGGACCAGCTCAAACTGGTACAGGACAAACAGTGGCCACCAGATGACCCTGTTAGCTTGAGCAAATCCGGTGAGTCCTACAGGAGGATAATAGTTTGAAAATTTAGTTTCATTTTGCAGAATTATACTGATCTTTTTGAAGAATAAAGCAGTATAAGAAAAGGGAAGTAATTGCCAAGAAGTCTACCATTTTATCATGAATACCAATCATATGCTTGCTATATTTTTAGAAGCAAGTGAAGCTGAAACCTTCCAGTTGACATAATTGTCACGGCCTATTTAAGAGGCAGCAGAGAACTCAAGGAGTCATGCAGTATTGCTCATACAGTACACACACACATACATATATACCCTTACGACACAGGCATACACCCAGAGACACACTTAACCACTCTTACAGAGGATGACTATGACGGGGCAGACATGGGTGAAGTCATTCAGAATTTCTGCTAGGTGAAAGAAAAATATCCAAAATAAACCTGACAATCAAAATCACTGCTTAGATTTGAAAATGTCTATTTTTAAACCTGAATCATTGAATGGCTCAATCATTGTTTGTGAATACCATGAAAATGTAAAATAAATATATAAATAAATAGAAAGAAAGAAATAAAAACCAAATTCTCTCTTATAAAAAGCATTTATTTTGTTGTAATATCCAAATATACCCCAAAAATGAGTGTTTAGTGGTAAACATGTTGAAGAGATTAGCAGGCTGTCAATTTATATCTTCACAAAATTCAGCATACTGAATTTATTCCTCTATAGACATCCATAAAAAACAAAAGTGAGAACGATTCAGAAAAAGCGGCTTTGTGTCCTATAGGGGTTCAGTCACACGCTGGACGAGAAGCAGGTATCGTGCACCGGATTCGTCATTCTGTACTCTTGTTGTCAAGTTTATGGCAGCAGTCCAAACAGCAGTGAACACAATCATTAGTATATAGGCAAAAGTTCACTTCAAGAATAACAAAGTGGCATCAATGACTTTGAATTCAGGTGCTTGAAAAAATGGAAAGATAAAGGATGATGTATATATTACATTTCATATAGACGCTATTCAAGCCACAAAACTGTGCCACCAGTGTATGTACATGGTTCTTTTCCAGTGTGCAGCCCTCTTTATGCTTTCTTTTGTTTTGATGTTGAAGCCTACTGGTTGGAGGACATGATATGTGTTACCAACCACAGCTGATTTTACTTGCATTTGTATGCTTGGTGGGTGTTAATTTCAAATCCTGCTCATCAGGTTAAGCTAGTGCTGAGAGGGATCTGAGATGCTGACTTTATCTATATCTAACTTTATCTTTATCTGTACATACATATACATGTTTTTTTTTGTTTGTTTGAAATGTAGCATTCATTATATTCTTTCCTGCAGCTTCAGACATTAAAAGCCTTGGTGGCACTTCACATCTGCCCTGGGACGACCCCTTCTATGACATTGCCAGACATCAGATTGTGGAGGTGGCAGGTGAGGTGTTATGAAATGCATAAGAATAGCAATAGCTAGCAATAAATCTAGTTCTAAAGTCTTCTGATCTTTCTCTTTCTTTTTAGGTGATGATAACTTTGGTCGAAAGGTCATTGTTTTTAATGCTTGCCGCATGCCTCCCCAACATCAGCTGGACCATCATAAACTTCTCATGTAGGCATCGCTGCTCTTACTTCATTTATGTGGTTTATTAATAGATGTATTAAGCTGGGCTTAATACACTGCACCAGCAATGTTTTTAAGATTTCTGCATCGCCTTTTTACTGAATATGGGTGGTTGACATGACGTGGTTTATTATTTGTCCAGACATGAGATGAACACAAGACACTTTAAAGATCAAGGTCAAGTGCAGGGAACCAAAAAAAAACGTCCCTAGAGACAGAAAGAGCAGATATAAGCAGCTCTTGTTGTTTTATGTGTTTGTGCAGATTATTTGGTTAATAATAATATATTTAGATTTATTTATGTTGTAAATATATTGATTACATTCCTACATCCTGATTATTTCAGTTCAATGTTAAAATATACAAGCTTCGATTTTAAAATACAATCAAAGTTTGATTGTTTGAAATGGTGTCAGTAAAAGTTTTATTAAATTATAACATGATTTATCTGAAACTTTATTTCAGTAGAGTAATTATTGAAAGTAATTGTTGTTTTATCTTTTTATATAAATGTGTGATATGTCACATTATTTGACAGTTTCAGGGATTAACTGTCAGTTTTTTCTAGACTTAGTTTAAAATTCCAAAATGCATATCCTATGAGAAATGTATTTAGGACAACTGTATTATTTTATTTTCATATTCTCGAGGTTTTCCTTCCTCAATTTTTTTGCTTGAATGTCAACCACTCATATGCTGAGTTATAAATTAGTCTTGTATTCAGTGGGTGGAAGCACACACAGTGTCCTAAGACAATGAAGATTTTAATGAAGTGAAATCAAGACTTATTTTAGTTCCCTGTTGTGATCTTCAGGAGAAGAGAATGGTTTGTGTAATGAAATCTAGACCAAATGTCTAGACTGAATGTCTAAATGACTCTGAAGTGAATAAATAAAACTTGAAGCAGGTTTTTTTTTTTCACAATTATGATGATAAGTGCAGATGATCCTTTTGTTTGTTTTAGTGTGTGATGTGACCTCAAACTGTTGGTAAAAAAAAGAAAAGTTTTGATTTGGTGTTCATTTATTGATATTTGTGTGCAGGTATTTGAAGCAGACTCTTGATAAGTATGTGGAGAGTGATTATACCCTCATCTACTTCCATCATGGTCTGACCAGCGAGAACAAGCCCTCTCTAAGCTGGCTTCGAGATGCCTATCGAGAGTTTGACAGGAAGTGAGTGAGGTTGTTGTTAGTGAGAGGCTCGTGAGTGCTTTAACAGCAGTACACGAGCAAACCTCATTGATTCTGTCAACCTTCAGTATCGTTGTGTCTGTTGCAGGTATAAGAAAAATATCAAGGCGCTGTACATTGTCCATCCCACCATGTTTATCAGAACCATCCTTATTCTCTTCAAACCCATCATCAGGTCAGTGCCACACTATACTCAGTATTATTTTATTCTCACATTGATGGTAGAGTGTGATCTGCACTGCAATCTGAATCTTACAGCCTGTTATTCTATACTTCATAATACACTACAGAGCGATGTGCTTATGTTCTGTTCACAGCTTTAAGTTTGGCCGTAAGATAAACTACATAAATTATTTGAGTGAGCTGGAGGAGATTGTGAAGTGTGATCAGCTGGTGATCCCCAACAGAGTCAGAGAGTAAGAAATTCTATATGTGACCCTGGACCACAAAACCAATCTTAAGTACTGTAGCACGGGTATATTTGTAGCAATAGCCAAAAATCATTAGGATATTAAGTAAAGATCATGTTCCATGAAGATATTTTGTAAATTTCCTACCGTAAATATATC